>OVAF01003119.1:0-13357 GCA_900406245.1 Odontarrhena argentea
AGAAAAGTTTTAGAATCTACGTGGAAATCTAGTCATTTCCACGTCACAGTTTTAGAGTTAACTTTGATTGTGAGAAGGACACCTAGGATTTTTCCACTACTTCTCAAATAATGATTAGGTGGATATGCAAAAATAACTTGATATAAGGCATTGAAGAAATATTAACAAAGGAAGCATAACACAGTAACTTATAAAATGATGATCTTGCAATGCAAAACATAAGGAAGGAATTCTCGTCTATATACAAATTCTACTCAGCTANATATATATAATAGGCATCATTCAAGCAAAGCTTTTTCCTCTCTCTTACTCAACTCTGCCAGAGTTCTATATTCAATTTCTGATGTAGGACCCAAATAATGATTTTGAGAGACGATTAAAATGTGGAGTAGAGATGTGATCGAAAGTGATCGAAAGCATCGTCGCATGAATCGACATCAATATCGCCTTGCTCTTCAGAGCTTTTGTTCTTCTATTGTCAATCGAAATCGCCTTGATCGAAAGCATCGTCGCATGAATCGACATCACTATCGCCTTGTTCTTCAGAGCTTTCTGATTTCGAATAAAACTACTTTATACAACATGTTATTAGGTTCTTGGAGGAAAATAGCCCGAGCTATAATACATCCTCTGATCTTGCTGATATTAGCTTCAAAGTATTAAAAGAAATATATTTATCAAAGCCAATGAAAGATTGGAAGAGAATCAAAACGATAGGCTCAGTTCTTAGAGCATTAACATAAGAATTTACAAAAGAGACTGGCATTTCTGTTGTCATCCCATTAACATCTTTTTTATATCTTACCAATTTATAATGTTTTATTCAATCACAGAAAGAAAGAGAGTCGCTTAAGCATAATTAACCACTGAATTACAATCAAAAGTCTAAAAAAACTCCCTAATGAATCTATCTACTGCTTTATGTTCCATTAGCGACTGAAGATGTCACGTCCACCAACTCTGAAAGATACTGTTGAGAAAATATATCACTAATCCTCATGTCAACATAATCCAAATCAACCTCTTGACCTCGTCTCTGCAAAGAATCAAACTCATCAAGTAATTTTCGCATTACCTCCAAAATCGTCCCCTGCTTCTTTTATCTCCTTCTCCAAATCCTCAATCTTCTCCTCTATCTCCCATCTCTTTCTTAAACAGATGCAAAAGTATAACAAATGTTTGTGTTTTACAACAATAGAGTAAAACAGAACACAAAATGAAAATTGTAGATGGTGTCTTTGTCGTTTTGCCTTTACTAATCTTGTGTCTATGACGTGTCCCGATGAGTGGATTGTATATGTAACCTGCTTATGATAAACAGAAGAGAGAGAGGGGGCAGGAAGAGCGATTAGCACTCTACCTAGCACGAGTACAACACACCATCTTTTACCCTGTGAACTCATAGATTCACCAGAAAAGGGATAAAAGGCTTAACAACACAACTCGTTTTATCAACTACACATTTCTTATTCTTTGTCTCTTTCTCTGTCACTCAAAAAACCCCCACAAAGAAGCAGTTTTAAAATTACAATTACATGGGAACAAAAAAGGGAAAGAACAAAAAGACACAATGTAGATTGCATCCAAAAGAGTATTATACGAAAAGACATCTTGCTCAATTTCTCTTTCCGACATCTCATGAAACAGATTTCTAGCTGAAACAGCAAGCAAAGAGTTGAAAGTAATTTTATTTGGCTGCACACCATTCCTCTGCATCTAATCTAATAACTGAGTTACTTGCTTAAGCTACACGCTAATAGCTTCCTCGTACAACCGACTGTGCCCATAAGCGCTTATTATAGCCGAGAAGGTGTAAATCGTGTTTCCATACCCACCAAGTAAAGCACTTTCGAAAACCCTCTAAGCAATACCTACTTTACCTAATCCACCAAACTGTATAACGTGAAATATATTGATCAAGGGTTCCTTAGTAAACATCACTGTGCAGACATTTGGGTTTCTCAGTCTTTTCTCTCTGTGTACACACTCTTTTCTTCTTCTTCTTCTCTTTGTCTTCACAAGCTTTATACAGAGAAACCCATCAACTTATAAGTTCCATAAACGTGCTTTCAGACAAAACTCTTCTTGATTTCTCTCTAACCAAAAACCCATGTACTTGCTTTGACGTCACTTGTAACAACAACAAAGTTACTTTAATTGATCTCAGTTCTAAACCAATCAACGTTGGAATCAGCGCTGTATCACATCTTTCATTTATCTGAACGGATTAGAGTCTTTCATTCTCTCGAACACACACATCAATGGCTCAATCTCTACTTTCAAATCCTCTGCTTCACTCACAACCTTAGATTTATCAAGAAACTCAATCTTTGGTCTAGTGACAACTCTATTAAGCTTTGGTTCCAAGTAGAAACACTCTCAACTCTGAAGTATTTTGAAGCTTTAATTTTCTCTCCTCTTCTGCGAGCAAGATTCTACAAAAAACAATATTTTAATGACATGGTTTTCAAGTACAAACAGATTCAAAAATAATTACATGAAACTAATAATTCATTGTCCTTGTCTTGACCTGGGAACTGGAAAACTGAAGCTGCAAAATCTTGGAATCTGAGAAACCTGAAAAAAACTTTCAAAGCCTTGATGGCACAATGATTAGTGTTGATTTTATGAAACTTCAAGTAGTACGATGATTACCGTTATTCTAGGCTTCTGTTTCTTCACTATTTTGTTGCTTATCAAAACTCAAATAACCATCATAAGGGAACACTCGGATTGATCATCTCTTTCACGCTTTCAAGAGTGTTCTTATTCGGATCATTACGGCGAGGCAAAACTACCGCAAAGCTAGACATACGATTCAACACAATTGCAGATTTTCATAGGTGCGATCATCCCATCTCCTGCGGAGTATACATAAACAGTGAAGCAATCAGTCCACATATTATAGGGATTTGAGGATTTTTTGTATAACTAAGAGTTAACAAAAGGGAACAAACCTTTGAGGCTCGGATTTGAGGCTCGGTTCCAAAGATCTGGAGGAATCGCCCTTTGATAACAACAATCGCCTTCTCCAAAAACACGGTTATGAAACATTATCGCTTCAAAAACATGGTCAAGACATCATTACAGCAACTAATAACAACCAAAAGGATATGATTATGACGAATTCAGGGGAAAAATTCGGAAAATCGAGGTTTTGATGAAAACTTAAACCGTTTTATAAATTGAAAAGATCCGATTGTTAGAAATCTCATGAAGAACAATTTTTTTTTTACACTGAATTGAGAATAATCAATAGAGATCGAAATATTGGATCATTTGAGATAGAGGGAATTCCTCAGAAAATCGTCTGGAACCAAAGCCGTGAAAATCAATGAATTTTGTATGATTTACACGTGTTATTACACGTCATATGATAGGTTGCCACATCAGCTGTTTTTCATTTAACGTACTTGTATTTTAATATAGAGGTAGATTGTTCTAAATACCACTTATCATCTTTAAACCCTAAACCTTATTATTCATTCTCACTTTTATTTATAGAATTTTAGGTTTTAGAATCTTGTCACTTTTAACCTATTTCACAATTTTATAATACTCAAATACAGATAATATCTATAAACAAAACACAAATTGGAAAATTCTCAAACAAATCAAATTATTACATGTTAAACTAATATTATTAAATAGATATAGAGTAAGTTTACTGGTTTAAGTCGGCAAACCGACTAATTTCTTAGAATTGGTTCGGTTGTCTTTCGGTTTGGATCGGTTCAAATACTTTGAAGAATAACCAATTTGGAACCCAAAATCTTCGAGTTCGATTCAGTTCGATATTTTTTTATCCAAACTACGTGGATATATCCAAAAAATAAATATAAAAACACTAAAAGAATTGAAGTAATTCACCAAAATTTTAGTTTTCTCTTTTCTTTTGTAGCTAAGCTCTGCATTTTCTCTCTTAGTTTTTTATTTTCTTTTGGCTTCTTTCTTTCTCCCCTTTGTGCTTAAACAGCTTATAGAGTATTATAAAACAGCTTAGTGCGTCTTCTTCACCTTTCTTTTTTATTGTTTGTTAATTTTTTTGTTATATTTTTGTCTCTCTCTTTGTGGAAAAATGGTTAGATAGGTGTTAGTCGTCACCACCTTTCTTTCTCTGTTAACCTCTTTTGAGTCTTTTTATGTTTTGAGTACTTCACGTGAGATAATGAAACAAAACTCACAAGGGTTACAACTTAATTATCATTCATTAGACGTAAGACAAGTGGAACGTATTCAAGATGACAAGAATAAAAGCTAAAAGGGTTGCGTGTTAAACTGTAAAACTTCCATATGAATACAGATGCAAATAGTTAACGGTTACAGTATGTTACTAAACCTGAACCAGTGAAACAAAGCATATACATATATTTTCTCAGGAAAGTAAAATAAGAAAACATTCGATTGCTTATCCATGAATTGACACTTCCTTCACGAGCTTGTTCATGAACTGATATTTCTTGTTGTATCCCCAACCAGGATTACTCTGCATATGCCCATATTTCAGAACACATCAATAGCTGATTAAAGAATGACCTTAGATAAAAGATTTTGAGGGTTGGTTACATAGATCAAACCTTGAGAATCAGGCTGCATGGTCTGCAAATCGTTTCACAGAATCAGGTGCACTTTGGGGAAGTGTTGTAGCAATTCCATCAAGTTCCTCACTCTGTTTCGTAGCAGTTACTTGATCAGGACCAATGTAGTGATCAACTGTAGCTCTCGCTTACCAGTCTGATTCTCCTGAAACTCACCCTTTTCACAAATCTTCAAAGGCTGAAATTGACTTATCTGCAACACCAAACTTGTTTTTTTTACCTGCAATATCAGAATTAGAAGATAAATGAAAAGATTGCTTTTAATAATCAAATCTTAACATCCAAATCTCAACGTCAACAAAACACAAAACATTTGACAGCAAGTACCAAGTCTAGAAACAAACCCTCTTATTACTTCATCAATGAAATCCATGTCACTGACTTTTAGTTTTAAACAATCAATCAATCACATCCCTCAGATTAATTCCCTCATTCCATTAGAGAACAACTACAACATTTTCGAAGACAACAACGGAAACAAACGAATCAAAGATTCAGAAAATACACAATTTGCAGTGAACCAATAAATCTTTTGTTTATGTTCTTTAGACCAATTCTCCTTCTCTCTATGTTATGCTAATTTGCAAAATCTAGAACTACATACAGAGGTTAAACGGTCCTTTCTTTCATTCACAAATCTAAATTGGTTTTCAAAATCGGTTTAATGAAATCCAAAACTCACACCAAAGACAGTCTAAAGATCAGAATCTTTGTTTACAACAGATTCCAGATTATGATACAGATTATGATACAGAGATTACCGAATCAGAAATCAATGAAGACTATAGTGACGTAGCTCAGAAGAGTAATCTTCTTTTCCATGGTTAAGCTCCGACAAAGAGTCTCCAACAATCATTCGGTTAAGACCATGAACAGCGATTCATTCGTCTCAGATATACATCTGTGGATAGATGAGTGGGACTCCGTTAAGAAGAAGATCATCACCACTTAACCAAGATAACTCAACCTCATAACCTTTTACCACACTTTTCAGAATCGATACTTCAAAACCTCCGACGCGATCTACCCAGCATCGTTGAATCACCTTATGCGAGCCGCCTTTTTAAATCGCCTCTCTCTGAATCGCCTTCTCCTAGCCAAATAACATAATCGTCGTTCACAAGAAAAAAATTAGATCCTATGGAAACCTAGTCATATGTGGAAACCTAGTCATTTCCAAGTCACAGTTTTGGCACTAACTTTGAAGGAGAGAAGGATACCTAGGATTTTCTCATTAAACGTATTTTTCAAATAATAGGTAGGGATGACTTATGTTAAGAATGAGGTATGTGGTCTGATATTTATATACGTTAGATGAAATAAACAAAATCCAAGAGAAGACTTCATTTGATTTTAGAGAATATGTAGATGAGTTCATAAAGGAATTAGTATTAATTACAATTATCTTCAGATTTTGTGTGATTTATTTTATAGTTATGGTGATATCTTTACCATCTCACTTTCCGAAAATAATACCTACGAAAATTTATAGTTATGGTGATAGACTGATAGTAGATTTACATAGTCTATTTAGTTATCAAAATAGGGAACGATAATAAATAAAATATTTAAATCTATTTATGGACGTTAATATTATAAAATAGGGAACGATAATTTGAATTTTGAATTACCTGTTTTAAGATACAGAAACCTTCATAGACATCAAGAACAGAGTCAAAAATTTTAACCAAAGACAGAAGTGAAGAGTTTCCTGCTCGATCAACAATCTCTACAAAACCAAAATTGAAACATCTGAATTACAAAACAGATAAAGATCAAAGCTTTATTGTAAGAGAAATGGTACCATTTCGAAGAATATGAAGAGCGACTTTAACCAAAGCCCATGTAAGCAACTCTCTGCTTGGTGCATCTAACTTTGATTGATTAATTGTCTTCGGCTTCTGTAGCTAAGTTTTGTTAAAGAACCTATCTTGGTCAACGCAAGAGCATAATCGCTCCTGCAGAGTTCAAATCATTCACCGCATAAACAAAAGATAATCGAAAGAACCATAGCTCGGAAATCTTTACCTCGACGAATTCAGAACTGAATTTGGATACTTTTCTTCTTCTTCTTCGAGTCAATCTTTCGAATCTGATAAACTCTCTCTCTAATACGAATCTCTTCACCAAAAACACATAAATCAATAGAACTTCTCTTGGGTTGAAATCAATTCCAATAGAGTGAATCTGTATACAAAATTCTTCTTCTTCTTCGAGTCAATCTCTCGAATCTGATAAACTCTCTCTCTAATACGAATCTCTTCACCAAAAACACATAAATCAATAGAACTTCTCTTGGGTTGAAATCGATTCCAATAGAGTGAGAGATAGATCGAGTAAGTGAGAGAGATACCGACTTCTCTCAGGATTGTCATGGAGATCGCATTCTCAAGGGGATTCTCCGAGAAATCGCCAAAGCAATGATATTGTGTTTCGCCAAAAATTTTAGATCTGACGTGGAAACCTAGTCATTTCCACGTCATAGTTTTTTCTCTAACTTTGAAGGAGAATACGACACATCAGCTTTTTCCACTTAAAGGACTTCGCAAATAATGGGTAGGGGATTACTTAGTTGCTGAGAATACATCAAAGTGTTTATGTACGATCAATCTTTATTTAATAACATCATAATTTAAATCCGAGCATAAAATTTTTTTTTTACAATAATGTAAATCCTTAGAAATGATAATTTATCATATACCATACAATAACATATTTTTCAGTTACGTATGTCAAAGAAAGTATCCATATGATAAGATATATTTTGGTATAAAAAATAGAAATTTAAAGATTATTAAATATATATTGAATTTTGTTTATAGCGGACGTAAATTAAAAAAAAAAAAAACCTCATGAAACCTAAATGATAACAGTATGAATTTTACAAAAGATCCACGCGTAGCGCGAAACGCGAATGGAATCCTAGTATAATCTAATAATGCATTTGCGTTTATAATATTGGTCACTGAAATTTTAATCTTAATCTGAAAAGAAAAGAAAAGAAAAACAAAAGGCAAATGTGCAAATATTTACTCTATATATATGTGAGTTGTGGAATCTTCCTGAGGTCCATAAGAAATAGAAGACTTCGTTCACCTATAGGCGGAAAACCATTCCTCTTGCCTTAAATTACTTTGTAAAATATTAATTTTCTTTAAAAATGGAACAAATTTCTAGTAACAATTAATAATTGTGGACGTAGAAAAGTAGTTTGGTAACGAATTGTCTCTCCAATCACACATTAAACAAAAGAAAAAAAAAAGATAGAGATCTCACAAAAATAAATAATCTGGTGCTTGTCGGGGAGAATATACATGTATTTTACAAACAACAAAGAAAACCAGAATATAATCTTAGAAAACCAGAATATAATCTTCGTCGACATTAATGTCGTCAATTGCCAATACACAAATGAAGCAATTGAAAAAAAAAAAAAAAAAAAAAAAAAAATGGGAAAAACCNAGCTCTCCGACTACCGATACTTGAGAAATTTTCAAGTTACTAATTCGAGTTAATTTGGAATTAGTGATTTACGACTTAAATATATTATCATCAACGTAGACTTTAGACACCGGAAAAACTATATATCAAAAATTTGGAATTTCTGGTTTATAAAAATAAAATAAAAAATAAAAAAAATAAAAAAAAAAATAAAAAAAATAAAAAAGAAGAAGAAAGAAAACAGAAAAAATGGTAGATGATCATTGAATAATTAAATGAAAAGGGAGTAATTAAAAAAAATGATTAAGTGGGTCCCACAAGTAAATGTCAACGCGAATCTCCCAAAATATGAATAAGTCGCCGTCTTCAGAGACAACGCCAACGCGTTTGAGATCTTCACCTCGTTCTTCTTTTAATTATTGAACAATACATTTACATATATATATATATATATATATATCTATAATTAAGTTAAGTGTTCTAGAAGCTTTACGCATTAATCTATAATATATTGCACTTCTACCAAACTCTTTTTCATCTTTGTTTTTGATAGCCAACTCATTTTCCTATCTCTGTCCTTTGGGTGTTTGTTGAAATGTAATTTTTCTTACTTCTTTTTCTTTTTCAATTTGTTTAATCATTTTGACCAAACCATATGTTGACTATGTGTTGCTTGGAGAAGAAGGGCAGGAGGGAGTGTCATTCTTCTAGAATCGTTTCAATTTTAGTTGACTCATTCTAAATTATATTATCGTTATCAAATTATTTGTAGATCAGATATGACATCATAATTACAGTTACCAACTTATTATAATTATTATTATTTTTGGTCGGGACTTATTATTATTATTTTTTGTGCAAACTATAAATCAAAATATTATGGATTTAGTGGTAATAGCAGAGGCCTGATTTTCTTGTAAATCGAATTTAATCCTCCTTCACTACGGATGATTATTTTTTTAAATCAAAACTCCTAAAAATTATAGTAGAACCTCTTTAAATTAATTCTCGATAAATTAATACCTCGGTAAATTAATAAGTTTTTTCGGTTCCAAAATTAGTTCATGAATCAAATAATACCTCTATAAATTAATATTTCGCTACATTAATAAAATTTCATTATCCCAACGTTATTAATTTATAAAGATTTTACTGTAAGTCCATATCGGAGAGAAAATTATGGAAAGGTAACTCTTGTTAGTTTTTTTCATAAAACTTATTTATTATAAATGTGATATATGTTTTTTTTTTTTGAAAATTAAATGTGATATATGCTTTTCTACCAAATGTGCTCATGTTTTTTTTTTTTTTGAAAATTAATATGCTCATAAGTTCATAACTAATGGTACTTTCCCAAAAATTTCTAAAACTGATTTTGTCATATATTTTACTTTTATTGTCATAACATCTAATCAGTAAGTGAGGTAGTTTTCTAGAAAAGTTATTATTGCAAAGGGTCATAATTTTTACAGCAATTGAAACCTAAAACTGTTTAACAAATTTTTTGTAAGAATTAGTATGAGAGAAAAAGATGAACAAGATCATAATCACCTCAATAAAGTAAAAACATGTATCTTTAATTCACTCGGACTTGAGAACTGGCTCTCATTTATTTTGGCATTATACTAAAAAAACTTTGAAAAATATCTAATGTCACAAAAAAAATGCGAAAAAGAAAACATCATTATGTTTCCCTCAACTTATTATTGGAGTCATATATATAATTATGTGAATCACAAAGCTGTAAGATTTAGGGACCAGTTGAAGAAAAAGATAACACGTGCGTAGATATATAATACATACGTATTTCGCTAGCAAAAGGGCAAACCTGTCATGGTCGATATTTTGGAACCCCACCCACCACTGACTAATTTTTCTGAGAAAATCAAAAGAAACACGCGTGGTTGTGTGTAACTTGAAATTTCACATTGTCAAAAGCGCGGTTAGAAATAATCAGCGACCCCAAAAAAGAGAGAGAGTTAGTACAAGAAGAAGTAGTAGTTGGTAAAAAATTGAATTCATATATAGTTTAGTAATACCAAGTCTTTTGTATATATCTGTCTCTTTCCTCGTGACCTTTAAAAGCATTGTCTTATTATTATTCCAAAATCGAAACCAGAGAGAGAGACTAAGAGAAAAGACATCAACAATGGCGGTGAAGAAGAAAGTGTCATGGAGATCAATAGTCGGAAGTTGTTTAGGCGATCCAGAGATTGTAACGAAACCCAAGAGAAAAGATGACGTCATCATAAAGAAACAGAGCTCGTTCCAGAGACTGTCGATTCTTGATTTGAGCAACCCGAGTTCCAACACTTTGTCGGAAGATCTTTCGATTTCTCTGGCTGGATCGGATCTCCACAAGTTCACCCTGGCCGAGCTCAAAGTCATCACGCAGAGCTTTTCGTCGACTAATTTCCTGGGCGAAGGAGGGTTTGGTCCTGTTCACAAGGGTTTCGTCGATGACAAGCTTCGTCCTGGTCTTAAAGCTCAGCCTGTCGCTGTCAAATTGCTGGATCTTGAAGGTCTTCAAGGTCACCGTGAATGGCTGGTTCGTATTCTTTGTTCTTTATTTCCTCTCTAGAGATTATATTATATGAATGAATGAATTAATTAATTATTTGTGGGGTTTTCAGACAGAAGTCATGTTCCTTGGACAATTAAAACACCCAAATCTGGTGAAATTGATCGGGTATTGCTGCGAGGAAGAACATAGGACTTTGGTTTATGAGTTTATGCCTCGTGGAAGCTTGGAGAATCAGCTTTTCAGAAGTGAGTCTCTCTCTCTGTTTCTATATGTTTTGTTACATATGAAAAAGAAAAGAAATTTCTAAATCTAACGAGGATGAAAATTTTCAGGGTACTCTGCGTCGCTTCCATGGTCGACGAGGATGAAGATAGCTCATGGAGCAGCAACAGGTCTTCAATTTCTCCACGAAGCAGAAAAGCCCGTCATCTATCGAGATTTCAAAGCCTCCAATATCCTATTAGATTCCGTAAGCATCAAAACAAAAAGACCATCCATTTCACTAGTCTCTATAAATCTCAATCTTATGTTTGTTTTTGTCTCAGGATTACACAGCGAAACTCTCTGACTTCGGGCTAGCCAAAGACGGACCAGAAGGAGACGACACGCACGTATCAACGCGCGTGATGGGCACACAAGGCTACGCCGCACCCGAATACATCATGACCGGTCATCTAACGGCCAGGAGCGACGTCTACAGTTTCGGAGTCGTGCTGCTTGAGCTCTTGACGGGGCGGAGATCGGTGGACAAGAAGAGATCGTCCAGGGAGCAGAACCTCGTGGATTGGGCTCGTCCCATGCTCAACGACGCTCGTAAACTGGCGAGAATCATGGACCCGAGGCTTGAAGGTCAGTACTCAGAGACAGGAGCAAGAAAGGCTGCAGCTTTGGCTTACCAATGCCTAAGCCATAGACCCAAGAACAGGCCATGTATGAGTGCAGTAGTTTCCATCCTCAATGATCTCAAGGACTATAATGATATTCCCATGGGGACTTTCACTTACACGGTGCCAAACACTCCCGACAACAAAGAAGATGGAACTCGTCCTAAGCCTCGTAAAAGTCATCATAATCCCCGGTCGTCTCCCACGGCTAAGTCCCCGGGCCAAAACACCGGTGGACACCATCGGAGAACTTTGAAAAACGGATTGAATTCTCCTATGAGGAGTGAGGCAGGTGGGGAACGCTACTGATCAGTTTCACCTACTACTCCTTATTTTTATTCTTTCTTTCTTTTTTTTTTTTTTTCTAAAAAAGAGAAAAAAAAAAAAAAATTCAGTGTAAATAACTAAAAAAAATATTTTGTCTTTTCATTCAGTAATTCTTCTCTCTTTTTATATGTGGAAAAATGTTAGTAGATCCTTTTTTTGTCTTTTGGTTGATCAAATCCTAAAGCAAGCAGAGCGGTCCAATATTATATGATAGTTGTTAATCAACATTTCAGCTATAGAAAAACGCGTTATCTACTCTTTTTTTGCTTTTGTCTTTTGTTACTCTTTTATAAATCCTATAATAGTATTTTCATAAGTCAGAATTTGATATTATGATTCAAATCCGATGAAATTCATTACAATTATCACACAAACTTTACAAAAACAAATAAAATCAAAGCAAGTTATTGCTTTCTTGGTATTTTTTGTGTTTTCTCATAATTTTGGTGGATGGTTTAGAGTCTATATTTTAGATAAGATTTAATGATTGTTCTTTCAAATAATTTTAAGACTGGAGGGAATGTATGATTCTAAATCTAGAATCATATATATATATATATATATATATATATATATATTAGCACAAATCGTTTGATATATCTATTGTCAAAATATATTTACATCATAGTTAAATTAATTATATATAGATCATGACATGATGACTAATCACCTTCATCTGCCCTAGACGTGAAATATTTAGGATCAAACTTAGTGTTAGTGGCATTGATATTGCAATTAATGAGGACAAAAAGCATAATTGATTTTTGTTTTTTTGCTTGAATGTTGTGTACGTACAGAATCTATAAAGTAGAGATCATCGTCGTCAAGACTTTTGGGAATTGCATCCAGTTAAATCATCTGGATACAGCTTGCGCATTTGGTTTCTTATATAGTTAAATATCTGAATTAAGCGTGCATAAGTAATTGTTTATATTAAGGCAGACACTATATATATCTGAGACCAAATCGATCTTCATTGTTTGTAAGAGTCAAATGACAGATAAGCTAACGGTTTACAATAATAAAGACTTTCGAGTCTTAACTTTCCTGCCAATACCTACTGATATCCCACTATGCCCTATTGCTGATTAAAAATTACAATAAATATATGCGAAAAAATCTTATAATGCAGCTAATGTAAGAAGAATGATACTATATAATATATAAACTGTCGATGCGTAAATATATGTGGACGGCAAACTTCCTCAACAAAAATTAATAAATGTGAGAATTTTTTTAGGTCTGGTGTCAAAGTATGTGACTCAGAGAAGCCAAATGATCATGCATATGAAAAAGAAAAGTGTGGATATAACTAAGGAAAATGTCTTAAGTTTTATTTAAGAATTCAAATATTAATTATAAAGAATTACAACCAATAGCAACATGGCATAATTAAAGAAAGTGTCTTAGATAGTTCATAGTTTAGGTGGTATCTTAAGTGTCTCATATAATTATTTTTTTTTATTCTAATGTCTTATAATTAGACATGACCACGGTTTCGGTTAATGCGGTTAAGGTTATTTAATCGTCGGTTACAGTTATGAATATTTTTTAATCTTAACATTAACCATTTAATATACGAT
>OVAF01003120.1:0-13352 GCA_900406245.1 Odontarrhena argentea
TATATATATATATATATATATATATATATATATATAACTCTTGACTTTGTGTTTGTGTTTATTGAGAATTAATTAGTGAAGAAATGGTCTTGTCAAGAAAACATAAACGATGTGGTTTTGGAGCTGCATTGTTCATCTTCTACATATTTTTCGCTCTCCTATCTCCACACTACATAATTGGTATAAATATATAGTCCCATCAACAATAATATATGATTCTCTTTTATTGATTATCATCTCTGATTTATATGTATATTGGCGTGCAGCGGCTCATGATTCGATTATCGGTTCAAAGCCTCCAGCGTGTGCGGACAAGTGCTTGAATTGCAAGCCTTGCATTGCTTATCTATTCGACATTCACGGTGCTCATCATGAAGATGATAGCGATAGTGAACCATACTATCCGGTGAGGTGGATGTGTAGATGTAGAGACAAAATATTTGAACCGCAAGAATAGTCTCTTATTAATGTTTCATATGTATAAAGTGGTGAACATTTAGTCGTCTCTTTGCATATGTGTTCATTGTTAATAATGACGTTTTTGTCCGCATATATCCTAGCTATATGTACATTTGCATGTTGTTGTATGAGGCACCACCATTCAAATGCGTACTAATTTTGGGCCTTATATTGTAATGGACGTACACAAATAGCAGCCAGCCGTAATACAAGAATTGATGAGGAAATTAATGGGCCTACGTGCTAATTAAAGCTATAGATGACTCCATTCCAATAACCAAGACCTTTGCTTAAAGTCAAAACACAATTCCTCACCGTACGTTTTGGTTACCTCTCTGTCAGATAACGACCGTCTCAATAATCGCATCTTCTATATTACATATCTATGAATAACTCGACTTTAAACATTTCACCCTCATGCATCACATCCCACTGATTCCTTATGTTCTTCATCTATATATAAAACCAATCAGAATCTTAAATTACTACTTGTGATATTAATTCATATATCATATTCATACTCACTATGACATTTTATCACCTTCACAATCTGCATGTATCATTTTCTTCTCAGAAAAGCTAGCTTGGCAAAAGAACAGACCCCTATATCATATTCATTGTTTATTTATATCTAATTGGCCGAGGTGCTAGATTTCTCTCTATAAGTTCAGCATACACTATGAGTTATGAGCGGACTCCGGTCAACGAACCATAAAATTCAAAGGATCACTACACTGCTTAGTCCGAATTTAGAAATTGGAATGTCTTCTGACTAATGCCATGGATAGATTACTATGTAAACTAACTTCCCAAACAAATGCAAATTTTGTTTCCACGGAGATTCAGTTTCATAAAACAATATAAAATATTTCCAGGATTTACCTATCACTAGACCACAAATGTGTGAACCCTTATATCATATTCACTATATATTCACCGTGATATTTACCACCTTCCTAAAATGGTAGTATTAGATTTTTTTTTCTTTTAAATCTTCTCCGGTGAATAAAACCTATAAATTATATAATGTTAACACGTATCATGTTCTTCTTAGGGAAAAAACGTTATTATGTAGTGATCAATACAGTTAATCCAAACGCTAGCGTGAGAAAAGAACAGACGCCTAAACTAGTTGATAAAAGCATGCATGAGAGTGATGATAAATGTGAGATGCTCTGCTCTCTCACCGCTTGAATAACGTATATGCATCTTTGTCGCTACTCGTCTCAAACGTGTCGACCATTAATTGTCTCGACCTCAACATAAACACTGTAGAGTTTTGTCTCCATCCCATACTTCACTCAACACCGTCAATTATGTTATAGAAAAACTACGAATGGTGAGTACAATTACAAAAGGCTTAAAACTGGGTCCCATATTTACCATGTGGGTGTAGTCAATGTGTCAAAGTATTACAGGTCTTGAGTTTGTTTTTTTTTTTAATCATTTTCTATCAATCTATGGTCCCGTAGAATAATTTCACCATAGTTATTTTTTACTTGGCTGGTGTCATCTTGATAACAATATATAAAGGCTCAAGTGGACTAGTCCTATTTTACATTATCACGATGAGTGGTAATTAGCAAAAAGTGAAAATCATGTTGTTGATGAGAAGCTTATCTGCTCCCATACCAAACTCATGGCTTGCACAACACAACTCGAGAGATTCTTCACAAGAGACAGAGTCACAGCTCCAACGCAAATCCAACTCTTTGCATGTTTTCTCGTCAAAGTCCATAGATGGACACAGCGGAGAGTTGTTGCACCAAACTCACTCTCATGAGCACAAGGAGCACAAAGATCGTGTTCTTAAACCAAGCAACCAAGAAGACAACAACAACAAGAACCAAAGCATAGTATCGAGCAAGCAAAGGCGTTCATCTTTTGATGAAACGTTAACAAGTTACAGAAGAAGGAGTACTTTGGATCCTTCGTCTACTTTTTTAGTGGAGAGGTTGTTCTCAAGCTCTGGACTAGGTGAGAAGGCTACTGATGCTGAAGATCGTCTAGAGACTCTTGTGAGTGGTGGTGGTGGTGGTGGTGGAAGCAGCGGTGGCAAGATTTGTAACGGTGGTGGTGTAGGAGGAAGTGGTGTTGACGATGGAGGAAGTGTGGATGCCACCGAGGCTTATTACAAGGAGATGATCGAGTTGAATCCTGAGAACTCACTTTTGACCGGAAACTACGCAAAGTTCTTGAAAGAGGTAAACAAGTTGTGTAAGGATTTGGTGAAGAAATAACAAATCTTTACTTAGCCCTTTTTTAGATATTTTATATACCATATACTGTATGATATTTTTATATAGAAGAAAGAACAGATCTTTATTTAACCCTTTTTTTAGATATTTTATATAGCTTAGGATATTTTGGTAGAAGATATTTAAAATAATTTATACACTATAGTACTCTTTCGGTTTCGGTTTCAATTTAATTAGTTAAAGTTCTAGAGATTTATTTTTCAAATTTTGTAAGTGATGTTTTCATGTTTTTTTGCTAATTTAATTAGCTTTTTTGATGTTTTCTTAATTATTGTTTGAATTATGTAGTTGATTATCTTATTGGTTTAAGTGTTTTGGAATTGACACTAAAACATGTCTCGTTTTGAAAAGTTAAAAAAACTAGAAATGATTCCTTAATCAGTATACAAAAACCTTAAAACATATAAAAAATACTGTGAAATCAGACATGAGTACGAATCTATGCGAGTTATATTAGAAAAATCGAAAATACTGAAAAGAGATTGTGTCGAGTATGAATCTCTGTGAGTAATGATATCAAAGATAATAAAAAACAGAAAACCAAATATTTCGTTAATAAATGTTTTAATGCAAAAATTCTATATAAATGTGAATGAATAGGTGAAAGGAGACATGAAGAAAGCAGAAGAGTATTGTGAAAGAGCAATTTTGGGGAACACAAACGATGGAAATGTTCTTTCACTCTACGCTGATCTCATTTTGGACAATCATCGAGATCGTAAAAGAGCTCATTCCTATTACCAACAAGCTGTCAATATGTCCCCCGAGGATAGGTAAACGATGGAGTGCTTTTTATGTTAAGAATTATAATTAAGGACCTAGACTACTTTATGATAACATATATACACATGCATGTGTGATAACATTACCATAATAAATGGTGCAGTTATGTGCAAGCTTCATATGCGAGGTTTCTATGGGATGCCGATGAAGACGAAGAAGATGAAGAAGAAGAGCAGAAGAAGAGTGATGAAATGAGCTACATGAATTCTACAAGTACAAGCTTCCGAGATTTTCAACAACACAATTCTATTACTACTGCATCATCCTAAAACCTTCCTATATTCCCTATAATGTATTACTACTTAAAATATACATTATGCATGTTTTTAATACACAATATGCAAAATGCGATATGCATGTGTAATAATAATACATGTTATAACAAGAATAAAAATACGTTCATGTAGACTTTATTTACCATATTTTGAAAATGTTTTTTTTTTTTTTTTTGTATATATACGTCAGCTTCTTTGTTTCTCTCTATCAACTTGCCCAGTCCCAATTTCACAATTTACAATAGAGATAATATAAAATATATGTTCAATAAAGTATGATTTTAGTTGACATGACCGAACCGAACTATAGCAAATCCAAAGATATTTTTGGAGTTGAAAAAGCAAAATATCTTGAATAGTTGTTGTTCGTAGACTCGTAGTTGCATATTGGGCGTTAACGTGGGCTATTAATGGGCTATTAATGGGCTATTAATGGGCTATTAATGGGCCTTGACGTTGTGAACATTTGACGTAGTAGAGAGATGATTCGGGAGAGAGAGAGGTGTGGATAGAGTGGGCACGAAGCATATTCGCGTCACGTTTCGGACCTCAAACCAACTTTCCATTTCAGTTTTTATAATTATTTTTGTTCTCTTGTTTACAGTTTCCTTTCTAGGGTTACACATTTCAACTGAAGAAGAAGATGGAGATGGAGATGGAGAAGAAAGATGAAGTTGTTTCTATTGAGTTACCTGCACCTACTTCTTGGAAGAAACTGGTACTTTTTTTTTTTAAACCTTTTTAACTCTGTTTATCTTTCTCTTTCTTCATCTGGGAACTTTACCTTCTCTCTAGATTATTTTACCTATTTTGGGGAAGTTTGAAACTGATTTGGTTTGTCGTATCCTGTCTCTAGCTTAAACCTTTTTGAAGTTGGAGTTTTTATGTAGGAATTTTCATTGGGATATAATTTTTGTTAAATTGATGAAAAAATGTTGAAATTTTGGGAGATTTATTTCATAGATTTATAATTCATAACTAGTGAGACTGATATTTGCCCAAAAAAGCATAATTTCTGTGTTCTTCATTTGGATGTTAAGATAAGATATGATTGTTTTTTCTTAAGTAAAATTGGATCGTAATTTTTTCAGCAAACGTCCAGTTTTTTCAATTGCTTACAGAGAATTAAAATAAACTGGGATTTGTAATAATTAGCTATGTCTTATGTTGAAGTTTCATGGAATCAAATAGTTTATGTGATTTTCTCTATGCTTTTTTGGTTGTCTAGTATTATCCGAGACAGGTAGGCACACCAAGAAAGACTGAGATTGTGTACGTAGCTCCCACGGGTGAAGAGATAAGTACGCGGAAGAAGTTGGAGCAGTATCTCAAGTCTCATCCGGGTAATCCTGTGATCTCTGAGTTTGACTGGACTACAGGGGAGACCCCGAGGAGGTCTGCGAGGATCATCGGGAAAGCAAAGTCTACTACTCCTACTCCCGAGAAAGAGCCTATGAGGAAGAAGAGAAGATCTTCTCTGACTAAGAAGGATGAATTGGAAGCTCAAGCTGAGAAGAAGAATGCTGAAACTGAGAAAGAGGACAAGGATGGAGATGGTGAAAAGGTTGCAGAAACAGAGAGCAAGGATGCTGAAACTGGGAAAGAGGACAAGGATGGAGATGGTGAAAAGGTCGAACAAGCAGAGACTGAAATGGGTGTGGCTGAGAAAGACAACAAAGAGGGAGATGCTGAAACCGAGAACAAAGATGCAGAGACTGAAATGGATACGGCTGAGAAAGAGAACAAAGAGGGAGATGATGAAAAGGTTACTCAAACAGAAGAGTCTGAGGTTGAGAGAGGAGGAGACACTGCAAAGGATAAAAGAGAGAGTGAAAAGAAGGACATGATGGATGATGACGAGGCTGCGAAAGGAAAGGGTGAAGTTGAGGAGAATAAGACCGAGAACGGAGAGGAAAGTAAAGAAACTCCCGACGAGGGACTCAAGGAGACAGAGAAAGAGAAGCCGGAAGATGGCCAAAAGAGTGAGAACAACAACACAGGCAGCTCGACAGCTGAGGGTAACGAAGAACAGAATGCGAGTATGGATGAAGCAAAAGCAAAAGATAATGATGAGAAAGTCGGAGACACGGAGAAGAACCTCAAGGCCAATGAAGGAATGCATCAGCCACACGGCGCTGCAGCTTCAGTGAGCTGTCAGTGATGAGCTTGAGTTGTCTGATTTTCAGGTCTAGCATTAACAGATATGTTGTGTGGTTTGTTATGTTAGAGAGACTATGATCATTGACTCCTTATGTTTAGTTTTTGCTTTTGTATGTTTGTGTAGTCTTGTTGTTATATGTGTAGCTGCCTTTGTAAGGAGATGGTCTCTGATATCCTTATCATTTGTCTATCTCATACCTTTGATCAAATAGGAACTCTGTTGTGAATTGTGATGAGATCAAAACATACTTTTGCTGTTGTTAGTAACCCAAAATAATGTAATGTTACTTGATTGTTAACAGTTTAATCAAACCAAAGTTAACTAGATTAGATTCTAGTCATAGTTAGATTGAGTGTGACAAAAAATTCGACACTGCGCACAAATAGTGTTTGATTAAACATTGTATCCAAAAAGTGAAGCAACTAGAAACTTCCCACACCACTTAATAATAAAATGAAAGTTAAATATAAATGGGCCTTTTTGTTCCAAACTAAATTATAATGGGTCTTTGTAGATGATAAATCACTGGGCCTAAAGTCAAACTCACGCGCACAAAAAGAAAAGAAGATTCATGTCAAAAAAAGATAATAATATGCCAAATCCTATACTTTAGAGTTTATTTATCTGTTGACCAAAAAAAAAAAGAGTTTATTTATCTAGCGATACTAAAATAATGATTCAAGAACAAAATATTATCTAGTCGTTATTTATATTTTTTATTTAAAAAATAGTTAGACCCAATATTTTGTAGTTCTTATTAGGGATGGACATAATCTGTACAATCCACAGTTCGAATAACCCATTTAATTTATTTTTGCTATTATATAATTTGGGTATAAATAAGTATGGTGGATAATTAGAGAATAAACCGAAGAAGAAGGTTGGGGAGATGCCACATAGCAAAAATGAGTTTAAGCAGATAAAAGAAAAACCTAAAAGTGGAGAGAGATTTTCTATGTTGTTTTGTCTTCTTCTTCTACATAATGCAACACAAACATAAAATACAAACCACACTCATTGACCACTAGTCTTCTTCATTTTCACTCACTAACAATTTTTTTTTTTTTTTTCACTGCTTGCAATGGAGTATCAACCTAATTAAGTAAGATTTAAGTAAGATGAGGAAGTTGAGGAGATCCTTGATGAAGACGTGAAGTGGTGTAGGTTTAATTGGGACATTCTTAAACTCGAACCCAAGAAGGAGAAAACGGAAGGGAAGGGGGTTGAAGAGAGGGAAGAGGAGGAGAAGAAGAAGAGTAGATAAGGTTACTTTTATGTTTAAAGCTAAAAAAAAAATTGAAGTCATATCTTTTGATATGCTCTCATATATTTCTGGAATCTTCGATTATGAAAAAGTGATCTAAATATTCGAAACAATCTTTTCCACTTGCTAAAATCAACTTTTCAAGAAAACATAAATCTATCACTATGGCTCCAGAGGTATTTTCCCCAAATTTTCAGTTTTTTGGTTGGAAAGGTTCGGAATTTAAGCCTTATATTGTAATCTAATTTTGGATTAGTAGTTAGTAAATGAATTTATAGATTTTGGTATTGGAATTGTATAAAATGTTGATATTGGGAGACTTAGATTGATCTTTTGGATGAGTAATGAAGAAAATATTCCCTCCTCTTTAGACATTGCTCTGTTTAGGTTCTTAGGTTTATTGATTTATTTCTTGCTTGTCTACACATCCTTGGTTAGAGACTCTACTCTTGAGGTATTAACAAGAGCATGTATAATATGTAAAAACATGTATCATATTCAACAATACATGTCTAATATTTTTTGTTTGATCAAGAAGATGAGTGGCCTAGGCTAGTGACCTCCATTACACATAACTAAGGGGTGCTATGCTCAAATGTTTTTGTCCGGTTTGGTATGAATCCAATTCTAAGAAAGTGAGAATAGCAATCTAAATCAAACAACATAAAGATTCGACTATCTCATACCTTTGATCAAATAGGAACTCTGTTGTGAAGATCAAAAACATACTTTTGCTGTCGTTAGTAATCCAAGTAATGTAATGTTACTTGATTGTTAACAGTTTAATCAAACCAAAGTTAACTAGATTAGATTCCAGTCATCGTTAGATTGAGTGTGACAAAAAATTCGACATTCACAAATCACAAATAGTCTTTGAATAAAACATTGTATCCAAAGAGTGAAGCAATTAGATACAGTACTTCCCACACCACTTTTTTTTTTCTTTTTTTTTTAGTAAACACTTCCCGCACCACTTAATAATAAAATGAAAGTTAAATATAAATGGGCCTTTTCGTTCCAAACTAAATTATAATGGGTCTTTATAGATGATAAATCAGTGGCCCAAAAGTCAAACTCACACGCACAACAAGAAAAGAAGATTCGTGTCTAACGCGCAACGAGAGCGCGTATAGCGCGTGACACGCCAAATCCTATACTTTAGACCACGATTTTTGGGCTTTTCGGCATATTTTTAAGAGTGGCTGGACTTTTAGCGCGTGAAGTGTCCTTTTTTTTTTTTTTTTTTTTTTTAACCAAATTTTTTTTTTAAAAAAANAGCCCAAATACAAAAATTGGCCTGAAGCCCAAAGACTAAAAATTTAAAGCCCAACAGTCAAAATCCAACAGAAAGGAATTGACCCAAATGTGTAGATTCTTCGGGAAACATCGAGCAATCTCACCATCGTAGAGAGCAGATCGGCAGTTAGTACCACCGGAAAATTTCGGACAAAGCTCGATCGGTCGATTTGACAGAGTCCGATCATGAGGAGTCACGAGTCCTCCAACCTGAAGCATATAAATCAACCGAAACAAACCTTCAGAACCAGAGAGTATTTGGGCGAAAATCACTGGATATCTTCCTGTGCTTCTGAATGAGAAGAAAGCCAGCTTCAGTGAATCACCATAAAAAACCCAATCCGTAGAAGCTTCATCGGTGTCTGAATCCATTATTGATCCAGATCTTCGACGGGAAACTCTGAACCCAATTTACTGATTCAGAAACTCAACCCTAAACCAACGAAGATATTACTCTTCGGCAAAGTGAAATTTATGGCAAAGCATAGAAGAAAACCAGAGCAGCAGGAACAAAACCAGTGATCAGAGAGAAGAAAAAAGTAGAAAAGAAAGAGGATCCGTAAGTCGGAATCTGAAACCGGAAAGAACCGGAAGTCAAACCGTATAAAACGGACTATACACAACAAAAAACAAAAAATCCGACGCCGGCAAGCCGACGTCGGAAAGTTAACTAAAAACGCTAGAGAAGAAGTCGGTGGCTGAGAAACTTTGAGAGAAGGCAGAGATAAGTAGAGAGAGAGTTAGGGGGAGATGAACCTTAAGATTGTGGATATAAATGGATATAAAGTGGTCCACAAAAAAAAATCTAAAAGTGAAACTGAAGTATATTTAAATACCGCATTATAATGCGCATAAATAATTTAAAAAATATAAATTTTGTTGATATAAATATAATAGATTTTAAATCGATAATTCGTATAATTTTGATATGTCTAAATGAATTCTAAATTATGCTTATACAAATATTTAAAACTTATATGAATAACATATATGATTCATCACACCTAAATTAATAGATTATCTTTTATTATAAATATATTATATTTTGAAAATTAACAACATTTATAAGTTATGGAATACATAATAAAGTTTTAAATTACAACCCGCTCAAATATTTAAAACATATTTTAATTCTATATATTATTCACTACATAAAATACAATATTATATATATTTGTGGATATGATTTTATACAGAAATGAGTTAGTGGAAGTTGAGGAAAACATGGATCTACTATATAAAGATGGTGAAGGAACAATAAGTGGAGATTAATATTTCTTGTGTGACCTTGTCTAACCATTTTTTTTTTACGACACGTATATACGTATTTTGTAAATTTCCAATCAAAACTCAAAGTGATTTTTATATTATTACCAATCTATAAAGTGTATTCATGAATTTATTATTAATCTATCACAATAAAAATATATTAATATTTTTTTCTTAAAATCGAGTTTGTTGGTAACATATATAACTTTACATGTCGCTAATATTAAGATTTCACAAAGAAAAGCTAGCATGTTATTGTGGTTATTCCCACAAACTTAAAACTCACAAGGGATTTTTTGTATTTTAGAAACTTCTATTTTACAATTATAAAAGAGGAATTATGCAGTACATCATGATCATTTACAGTTAATAAATGTGTACCAAACTCAGAATCAGATCACAAGTGGTCCAAATTAAAGAAGTGATTGAGTTTGTACAGAATAAAGAAGTTTGAGATAGTAAGACCAAAATGAATTTTGACCCTTTTGTAATGTTATGCGGCTACTGGTACAACATGTTTTTTGTCTTCTCATTTTAAAAGTGATTTTATGAGAAAAATATTGTGAATTAGAAAAAATGTAAAGTTACCAACAACATTTTTCTTTTTCTTTTTTGTTACTAATTTTATTGTCCACCCTCATTTTCTTTAGTAGTTATAATATGTAATTTCTTTTTATCGGTTAAATTGTCTAATCATTAGTAAACAGAGACTCAGATACATAATTAGGATAGTAAATAAAAAATTTATAATATATATAATATATATGTATATATTTTACCGTGATAAATTCATAAATGCATGAATAATAGTATGAATATTACATTAAGTTTTGGTTGGAAATTTAGAAAATATGGGCTGGCTACTTAAATATTAATGTGTGAAGTAAGCAAGTCGCCGAAAAAATTTGCAATGATAACTTCTGAATCAAAACTAGACCGATATACAAGGCAAATTAATTGTTCACTGCTCACATAACAACATAAATAGACCTGGATCATATTCCACTTTAAAGTCTTTGTCTTTATCTTAACATATCTACATTAACAAATGGTTCGATGACTTCATTTCCTACTACTTTATTATTTTTGACATATGCATTTTCAATTCATATTTGTATAGTAAAGTGATATAAAAAATTTTCAATTCTTAGTAAACTCTAATGTTATTTTGTACATGGTTTTTTTTTTTTTTATAGAATTTTAATGTTATTGATTCTAATTTTTTAGTTTAGTATATTGTTAAATGTATATATACAATTTGGATTTGTCAACCTCTTGAACATTTTTTGAACAATAGATTACCTCCAATGGTGAGTCTTAAAAAAAAATATCTAAAATATTTTATTAATTAATTTTATTAGTATTGTCTTTTAGAGGTTCTTATATACTTCGTTGGAGTATTTAAATTAGAATTTTCAGAACTTATCTCTCACTCTATTTTTTTTTCATTTTTAATTTTTTTTTTATATAGGTAAAACTTTAAGAAGGATCCATCAGAGAGTGGTGTTATATATAGTCATACTCCAACGTTAATGTCATAGATGTGTAGCCATTTATTAATTTTCATAGCTTTTTTTTTTCCATCTTTTATTGATGCTCTGTTTAATAAGAAATTAAGAATTCTCAGATTTTCTTTTTTTAAAAAAATTATCTAAATGTGTATTTGATCTGAAGTCAGCCCGACCTACAGATCTTGGATCAGAGTATTAGTTGGGTGGGACGCTCTTCTTCAATAATTAGTTGTATTTGTATTCTACACTTCTTTGGCGCATGATGAGAGTTTATAATTTTATTTTATTTTTATCAATATATTATAGTTTTAGGCTTTTGTTGTTGGTTAAGTTTTGAAATTTTAATGTTTATGATATTCATTAAGATGTTATGCACTCAAATGAGACTGCACTCTTCGTTTGGAAAATTAAAATGTTTTCTTTTTATCAATGTTTTCTTTTAAGCAAATTGTATATATTTCAGTATTGGTTTACATCTCCAAAATTAGGGTGTATTGTTATTTTATGATTTTTTTTTGTAAGAAACTAAAAATGTTTATTATGGGCAGCACACTATATAATTTACAACAAGCATATTTTCTATGAGAATCCATTAGTATATCATTTAAATTTATAAATTCAAAAATAGAGTATAATGTTATCGTCTAAATTATTTTTATTTTTTTAAAAAATGTTAACGAGAAGCCTATTGTATATTTTTCTATATGGATTAATAACGAGAAAGAAAAAAAAATCGAAATCGAAATCAAAACCAAAATATTCAAAACCATTGATTGATAATATTCCATCATGAAATCAGTCATGAAATCGTGTTACTATGTGCTAAGATGCTCATTTATCTACGTTCTAATACAAGATTGCAAACTTTCAAAAAAGTGAAAAGTGTTATTTTTGCTGAATTACCTTGTAAACATGATGACCTTTGTTTATTTGAAATCCTCAGTTTATGATTTATGATATTTTGGACATTAATAGAAAGATCATACAAAAAAAAAAAATGTAAAAAATTTCTTAAAATTTGTGGGTTAATACACATAAAAGTTGAGTGTTTTCTAGAATGACTAAAAGAAATCAATATCTTAGTTTTAGACACTATTGGAGATTATAGAAGAAAAAAAATGAGAAAACCTTAAACTAGGTGGACTAATACACACAGAATTTTGAATATTTTTCTAAAAATATCAATTGATATTAGTGCCTTACTTTTTTAACACCACTAGAGATCGTACAAAAAATTCAAAAAAAATCATACTTGTCAATCATAAAATGAATTAAAGGGACACATCATTTAATCTAACCAATCAGAATATATTATGTAAATGTGAATATAAGGATTAGTTACTTTATACAGATCTCAAATTAAACTTTAGAAAATTACAATAATATATGTATTCAGTTATCATTTAAATAAAAATATATTCCACATTCTTTTTAACAATATGATTAATCTCACTTATTTTTTAATAGTATTTAATAGTCAATGATTACGATAATTAACATGATTTCTTCTCGCTTTTTTGCCAACTATAAACTTTATTAATCAAAATGCGGGAGTTCCCCGTTTACAAAAGTTTGTAAAAATAAAGGATAACAATGAGAATTTACCAAGATAAAGAATTAGCAATGACTAAAGAATCCACACACTAATTAGTTGAACGAGGAATAATTCGATATGTAATTAATGTTTTGAAAACCTTGTTGGACTAATGAATTAGATGTTGAGCCAACAAAAAAAAAAAAGCAATAGCACAACGTACTCTCCCATAGATTTGGAGTGGTTATATGTTACGATCCTATAAAAGGCAACTTGTAACTTTTGGCCTAACTCACCAACAAAAGCATAATTAAATTAAATTGACAAAAGATATTATGTCTACAACTAACCTTCGAATTAAACCAGCTGTAATTTGAATCCAAATCAAATTACAGCAAAGGGACAGAAAAGAAATACTTGTCCATATCTTTTCTTTTTTCAAGCCGACAGAAACTCAATAATTATTAATTATTAAAAAAAGAAAAGAAATCAGTGATCTCCTGCGGAAGGGTGCACCTGTTCTTCACCAAGCTCAACGTAAT
>OVAF01003122.1:0-13337 GCA_900406245.1 Odontarrhena argentea
CTCTGAAATTATCCCATAGCAACCATCAAAAGTTTTTTTCTATCCGAAGCTTCGGAAGTATAGTCGGTTCCACAAGAATATGATGGATATATAGTAGCCAACATATATCAATGCACATAACCACTATTATGCAACAAAGAGACTATGATTTCACATTTTCAACAACAAGTTTCTTCTCACCAATCTCTACATTACATCATTCAGCCACAAAACAATCAAATCAAATCAAACTAGACCTTGTTCTCGTTGTGAAGTACTTGATCAAGAAGTCCCAAGCGATTGCTCATGCGCTCATTAAACCGCTCAACAGAAACACAACCTTAGTAGCAAACACCATAATCACAACTAGAAACACAGAAGGTATCAAGCACATAATTATTAACCACAGTAAGGTCTCTTGAGCTGGGGTAGTTTTCTTCTTAACCAAATGAAAGAAGAAAACTCTATCAACATTCCTAATAAACTGTACAAGAAATTAGCAGACTTAATACAATAATACTCAACAATTCAAGCCACTCTCGAAAGACTCGACTAAGCTCAGAAAACAAAATTCAAACCAATAGACTTCGTATTAAACATGGTAAAAGGGGGAAAAGCTCAAATACTTGTCCGAAACGGAACCGAGGCCTTCCAAAGCTTAATCGATCTTAGAGGCAACTTCTGGGCGGATGGGATCGATAAAATCACAATATGCGTCGGTAATAGAGCGAGAATCGAGGAAACATAGAAGACGAAGCCCGAGGATCTGAGCGGAACAGAAATAAGATTTCTCAAGGGATTGGTCGGCTCCGAATAGCAGCGATTGGAGGCGCTTCAATTTCTCACTCACCTCTTTTCTCCAGCACAACGTCTGCGTCTCCCGTTCTTCCTTCGCAGTTAAGAAGAAGATCGGTGAGATCGGTGAGATCGGTGAGATTGGTGTGACTCCGATAAGTTTCATCCATCGGCGAAGAAGAAGAACAGATAAGAAGGCTAAAATAGTCAAATAACCTTATAAAATAAAAAGTGTATTATTGAAAGAGTAAAAGTGAAGGATTGGCACTTAAAAAGTGTATCTATGACAATTTCTCCTTTTTAATTCCCTTCTTTCAAATTTACACTTTTCCTTCACCATTCTTTCAAAAATACACTTTGAAGAAAAAATTGTTTTGAACACCACTTATCATCCTTCAACCCTAAACCTTAAGCCCTATCACTCATCCTCACTTTTATTTATAAAGTTTTAAGGTTTAAAATGTTGGTTTTAGGGTCATCCTCACTTTTATTTATAAAGTTTTAAGGTTTAGAATGTTGGTTTTAGGGTTTAAAAACCCTAAAACCAACATTTTAAACCCTAAAAATAGGTTCCACCCCCTAAAAAACTAAACCCTAGAAACCCTAAGTCAATTAAACCCTAAATCCAAAAACCTAACCCAAAACCTTAAACCCAAATCTAAAACATAAATTCAAAACAAAATTAACAAAGCTAAAGGAGTCAAAACATATAAATTAAAAAAGTGTCAAATTGAAAGTGTAAAAATGAAAGAGAGAGGGATAAAAAGTGTATTAGAAAGAATTTCCAAAAAAACAAAAATTCAAATACAGAAATATTTGAAATTAATTAATACTTAAAATTAAAAATAAAACTATTATAATAACAAAAATGAAAAAATATATTAATAAAAATAAAATGATAAAATAACAAAAAAATTTAATATAGAAAATAAAAAATGAATAAATAATAATTATAATTAAAATATTGCATATAAAAATAAAAATCAAAGAAATTTAAAAAGTGAAGAAATAATATAAATTAGATAAAATAAAAATTAAAAAACAAAAAAATGGTAATAAAAATAAGAAAAACAGATATATTAAAATATAATTTCGAAAGTAAAAATTAAAATATAAAAATAAGATAAACTAAATAAAAACAGAAAAATAAAAAAGAAACTAAAAAATAAAAACGAAAATAGTTATAATAAAAAATATATTAATAAAAATAATAAAATAAGATAAATAAAATACATTTAAAATATAAAATATACATAAAATAAAATGGTAGTGAAAATAAAATTATTAAGAAAAAAAAAAAGGTTAGAGAAATATGGGTTTTATGGAAGTGGAAACGTCCACGGATAAACAAATCTGCCATAACGTAATACAACGATTATATAAATCCGTCATAGCGTAGTACAACGATTAAATAAATCTAATATAACGAAAAACAAATCTGCCACTAAAAATTCACTATCTAAAGAAATCTGCCAATAAAAATCTGCTGCTAAAGAAAGTGTTATTTTAGTCACAAATAAGTTTGCCATCACTACGAGAACGAAAATCTACCGTCAAACGATGTCCATTTTGGACTGAAAATAAATCTGCCATAACGTAAATAAAAATATATACCGTAACGTAAGTGTTATTTTAGTAATTAAAGTTTGACAAAAAGTGGTCAATCTTATAACTAATCTACCGTCAAAAAAACGTAAAACTAAAATTCTGCCATCAAAGGCGAAAACAAATCTGCCACATGTAAATTATATCTGCCTTAAATAAAAAAAATCTGTCACGGTAGGAACAAATTTGCCACCACATAACAAAAATTCAAAACAAAATCAGCCATACGAAAAAAAATCTGCCACAAATATATTAGTATGCCGTCACTTGTGACAGATTTGTCGATAAAACTAATAAAATTAAATTACTAGAATAACATGCCAAAAAAATCTGTCATAATCTAAATAAATTTGTCACGATGAAAGTATCAAAAAATCAGTAATGGCAATTTTGGTAAATAAAGTGCTTTCCGAATTTTTTCCAAAAAATCAATAATGACATTTTTCGTAATTACATTATTTTTGACAAATGACAGAAGAACATGATGACCATTTTGAAAATAAAACTTTCCTCAAACTTTGACAAGTTATTTTAGTACTTTTCACTAAAATATGTGTTATTCTAATTCTTTTCCCTTATAATTATCAGGGTTTATTTTCTGTTGTATCATCTGTAATGTAACTGTCTCCTTTGTTATAGTGAGGTCTGCATATGTCTATAGATGCAAAACTATACAACTCTACACTAAAACTCTTTGATATTCCAGAGATAATCTTCTATTTAGGGAACAACGAATCCATTGTCGTATATGATGCCACCTTTCACCACAATTCTATTATCAAAGTGTCTTCTGCATGTTGGATCATTTTGAGTGTCCATCATAGTTTCATATATCATATTCCCTCCGTTCCATAATAATGAATTTTCTAGGAAGTTTTTTTTTTTCCAAAAAGATTTATTTTTTACATTTTTCTACGCATTTTTAATGAATTTATAGTGAAAATTGTATACTCCAAGAAGAATTGATAGAAGTTTTTTTTTTTTTGAAATACTATTAGTTTAGATATATAGGAAATTTTTTAATTTTATAAATATATATATTTATTGTGAAATATTAAATTTTTTTTAGTATGTGTGAAAAATCTTAAAAGCTTTATCTTTATTGAACACAGGGAGCATCTCTATTGCACAATTATAAATGGGTGTCTCAAATACTTAAATTCATTAAATTAGTGGTTTGCACTTTGCACTTTTGCAGGTCTTAAAAAGAAAACTCTTTTTCCAAAATATCTCATAGCATCTCTCGTTTAAGATACATAAACCATTAATTTAATAGATTTAAGTGTTTAAGGCACATACTTGTAAATGTGTAAGGAAGGTGGTCTAAGGGGTCAACCAAGGATATTACTAACAAACTGATCTGATATTACTAACAAACTGATCTGACATGTACTGAAAAAAATTTGTGTAAAACCAACAAGGATACTACTAACAAAATGATCTAACATTTATTGACCAATTTTGTGTAAAACCAACACGTATATCTACCTTTGGTGATAGTTGTAACTTCATTGAAGACATCATTATATCTCGAATAAAGTCTTTTAGCTGCTTCTAAATAAGACTAAATTAATCTTCATTAATATATAAATCTAATTGAAATTGCAAAAATCCATAAATTAACAATCATCTTCATCCACACCTCTCGATATTATTGTTTTTGATCAAATGAAACTCACGTGTGACTACTTTCTTTTGTCTTCTCACATATACTAATCATTGGTTCCTTCTTTGCTAAGTTATGTGGTTAAAGTTAATTTAATATTTTGATCAAAGGAAATTCACTTGTGACTACTTAATTTCTCTTCTCTTCTCACATATATTAATCATTGCTAGCTTCATTCTTTGCTAAGTTATGTGGTGACAGCCATAAGCAGTTTTATGACATGATGAGCTTTTAAGAGTCGTTGGTGATTGTCCTAAGACCAACTATTTGTTTATTGGAGTTATTTTTGTTGACCGTGGTTATTATTCATTTGAAACCTTTCTACTTGTAATCGCTTTCAAGATACTACTTATTGCACCTGTATCTTATGTCCTTCTGCTTCATCTTTCACTTCACTTTTATATTCTTAGGTTAGATATCCAAACCATATTACTCATCAGAGGGAATCACGAAATCCGCCAAATCACACATGTTTACTTTTTTCATAAACTTTACTTAAAGATTCATGTGAAGAAAAGTTAAGAAATCAAATCTCTTTAAGTTCTGAGTTTTTTGTGATATTAAAAAATAAGGGAATACAAGTTTTTGCGATATTAATCAAAATTTGTATTCTATCTAAAGAAGTTTTGAATATGTATAGAATTCATGTTCTAACTTATCCTTAAATACAACTCGTGTTCCGTCTTAACTTGATATCATACTTGTTATAAAATTCGTATTCTATCTTACCTCGTTCCACCTTGTCCAGAATTTGTATTGTATCTTACCTTATCGTTCTACCCAATTCAGAATTCATTCTGTCATATCGTACATTGTTCTACTTGTTTAGTTATTGTTTTGTATCTCAGATAGAATTCGTTATAAAATTCTCTAATATAAGTTTATATTGAGGGTTTTCATAATTTAGGAATTTTCTTTTGTTAAAACATCATGTTTTTTTTCTTTTAACATAAAATATCATGCTATTTTTCAAAATGTAAAACATCATGTTTTTTTTAAATGTAAAATACCAAGTGTTTTGGCACCCAAAGTTAACATTCAAATTTAATTTTTATTTGACCAAAAAAAAAAAAAAGAATAATTTTCCTATAACATATTAGTAAGGGTAAAGTTGGATTAACATTAAAAAATCCTAGTTATACAAACTGATTGGAAAAAACCTAGTTGCAAAAAAAAAAAAAAAGGGAAAAATTGGCTCAATTTTCCCATTCAAAAATAGCGAGTGTATTTTTTCTTTATGTTTAATCAACAAAATGGTTTGTTTATGTGTAAACAAGTGATATGTTATATTAAATGCACATATATATGCGTATATATTTATTATTTTATTGTATTTTTTTATAGATAAGCATGAAAAACACACCTTTTATGTTTTCTTATAAAACATAAAAAGTGAATTATTCATGCTTATCCGTAAAAGAGATACAATAAAACAGTGAATACATACACATATATATGTGCAAGTAATTAATATATATGTATACATATATATATATATATATATATATATATATGACAGATCAACTTGCTTACACATAAACACCGTTTTGTTGATAAAGACAAAACAAACACACTCGCTATTTTTAAATCGCTCTTCAGTCTAATCTCTATTTTAAAGAAGGGAGCTAAAGGACTTTATTCCAGATATAATGTCGATGTCTTGAATGAAGTTACAACTATCACCAAAGGTAGATTTACGTGTTGGTATATATACGTATATCACGCACCTTTTATGTTTATCTTCACAACTTTTATCGTATACGTTGTTTCCACTCTTTTACCGGTAAACACACAGAAGTCGTATGCGTTTTTGTTAATATATTCAAGTAACTAACTAACTAGTTGTCTTCACAACTATTGTGTGTGTTTTTTATTTTGATTTTGTGTGGTGCAGCTGCCACCCATAAATTATAAAAATTTAAATATAGATTATATAATATTAGAAAATATATCCAAAAAAACTAAGTTTTCACATCTGACTACTTTTTTACTATTTAATTCCAAAGACCAGCAAGCATATCAAATTTATAAGCTCAAGATATATGTCTATTTATAAGCTCAAGAAATTTATAAAGTTTTTAGTTTATTTAATAAAAAAATCATTATGAAACGTAAGATCTAATTTCTAAGTGATTAGTTCAGGACTTGGCAGAGCAAAAAGAACAGATACAGAAACAATAAAACCTATATTCAGTTTTACAGCCAGCCATATGTCATTAGCACATCCTAAGTCTAACAAGGAGATTACGCAGGCATAACTAGCGATGAAGACATAATCATGTATGAATAATATTGCATAAAAATGTAAAAGAGAGTTTACAGAGAAAAGCCAAAGTTGCGTAAACTAGAAACTGTCTGCTGAAATATGAGATAAGATCCCCTAAAAGGTCCTAAAACACGGAGTATAAGTACAAAAACGAAATTAGGGCATTAATCTTCTTGGAGATAGAAATGGGCTTTGAAATGGTGAAAGAATCTATTCTGCCAACCTAGTGTCAATCGAAACTATGAACATGTCGGTCGACACTCTTCGTGGAAACAGTGATCTTCGACTGTCTTCAAACAATGATTCTTTAAAAAGCTCCAAAACACTCTAGGATGCTCCAAAGGTGGTGTCCAACTCGTACAAGTACCGAAATAGACTCAAAAAGACTATAAAAGATAGCAAATGACTAGATAAAATCGGATATATCGTGGCTTAAAACCAGTTAAAACCACAATATATCAAAAATTGTTTCAAATTAACCTGAGGATGCTTCGGCTTGGAATTTAAAATCATCTAAAAAAAAAAATCTCTTTTCATACACATACCTGAGAGTAAATTGTAAAGAGTCATGATCAGAAATCACAACGAATGATTTTTAGACAGAAAAAATTAATGAACCTACTAGTACACGATCTAAATTAAAAATTTCATGTTTCGTTAGAAAATATTGGATTTAGATACTCAAAAAATTTTCAATTTGGTTGCATCAAATGGATGACACATCTCTCATTTCTCATATTTGTGCTAATTTTATTGTCTCGGTACCGATGTAGTCTTGTCACTCTTATACATTTTCTTAGAATTGTCAGTAATATATAAATACCACATTCAACTAGGGGGTATTGGGAGTGGGATTTCCAAAGAGTTCGGTAATTTATATAATCCGGAGATTTGTTATATTTGTAGAATAAATTGTATGTTTGTAGAGAGTCCTGTGTATTGAAAAAATCTATCAAAGAATTGTATTTTCAAGGATTTAAAAAATCTCATGAATTTCTTAATATTGTGAAAGCTGTGTTTAAAGAGTAAAATAGCTAAGAATCCTTATTCTAATAACATTAGATTTTACTAGAATTACAAAATCATTAAAATACAAACTTTTCCAATAACCAAGAATTTGGAATAGACTTTAAGAATCATCTAACCAATAATAATGGATTTTATAAAAATTGTTAAAAACCATAAATCAATAACAACATAATTTAAGAATTCTAAAAATCTTTAAAAATCCATGTTCCAAAAACCCCCTAAATGTTATTCGGGTTCGCCCCTTGCTAGACATATATCTTGGCGCCCTGTAAAATATGCATCGATTCCACTGTTCATTTTCTTTCCCAAATATCGTTACAATTTTCAATGCACTGGTCATTGTTTAGGAGGTTTAGATTTCACATTAATTTTTTTTATTTCGTTGCTTGTACCATCTGTATGATTTCATTCTTTTAGAAACTCCCTAAAATACTTCAGCCAACATGCGTACACACATTTATATAACTCCAAATATAACCTTAATATTCATGAACCAAAAAGCGAGATTTAATCGACATTCACAACAACGATCATACCAAGGATCTTACGAATTTCTAACATGTATACTAAAAAACCTTTGGCTCGGGGTTAAGTACCGAAGCACTGAAACATTATAATAACCGTGTTCTTCATGATAGATATTATCAGATTTTAGTGTTTCTCGGAGTAATTTCATTTTGCAATGCAACGTCACAGTTTTCTTGTAGTGACATATATTATTTAATTTAGAATAACAGTTAAATAATACATAAATTTTCTATATAATCATAAATAAAACTTATTGTTCTAGATCATATGCTAGGTCGAGGATAAAAACGAACAAGGTACATTACAAATATGTTAGTCTGTTAGCGTATAAGTCTTTCATTAGAACGGAAGCATCTTGTAATTACTGTTGTTTAGTTGTAAAAACTTTCATAAACAATGATGAAGTATTGCTTGTATTTGTATGTCATATGAATAGTGTAATGTCTGCTTGAATCAATGAAAATATGTTTTAAAGAAAACTTATATTTATAAACGAAAAACATACAAAAAGGTAAACTTGCCAACATTATACAAAATTGTTATAGGAAAAAAAACGTGCAAAATTACGTAAGGAAGACTTCTACATATTAAAGACTGAACTCCTCAATTTTGTTGTTGTGGCTTCCACTATTTAACACCATTTGTTGGGTGTATTTATCCAGAATGTTTCTAAAGAACAAAACCATTTATCGTACAAGAGTAGGACAAATATTCAATTTCTGCAATTAAAATATATCCTTCTTCCTGGTGATTGATGAAGTCTCTTACTTTGTTGTTCATGGTATTTTGCGTTGTCGCATTGCTTACATGCAGTCGTTTACAAGGTAATATATCTATATATTTTTTTTCTTTTCGTTTTTGTTTAAAAATAACTGAAATTTGTTGCTCCTCCAAATTCAAAAAGAAACATCTAAAAAAAAATCTGCTTACGGAAGATCGTACATCGTTTTTGCACTTTTTAATAAGGATTTTTAAATCATCATTTATTGACAGGTTCAATAAGGATTTTTAAATATCCAGATTTAGTTTTAGGCCATGTTGAATTGGCCATATATATGCTTTTTCAATTATATATATATATTAATACATATACAGCATGTGGTGAATATGTTCATAATAAAAGAAAACAAGCCATTATGGCTAATTAAGCCATACAAGGGGTAAGACAGATAATATGTATATATAAGCTCCTATATTAAATAAACTGTGGCTTATATTTTCTTTCTTAGTCATGATTCATGTAGTTTGCTATTTGTTGTACAGTAGTTTGCTGACCCAAAAAAAGTGTATACTGTTATTTTTTTTATTTTCAGCTACCACTATTTTGAAGTCATGTTTAAGTATATATATATCAAGCTGTTATTGATACCTATAATTTTTGGAAAACATAAACCACAACTAATTAATCCTTTCTTTCACTGATTAACCACAACTAATCGCGAGTAATGATGTTACGGTAGAAAAAAATAAAGAGAGAAGTTAATTGGTTCCAGACTGAATGTTTTTATGTGGTTAATGTAAATAATAGACGTCAACGCTCAGCTGACTAAGGTGTGCCCCTTGACGAGATATTTTAAGGGAGCATGTGGAGTTAACGGAAGCATAGTCTGCAAAGAAAATTTTAAAGTTAAAGGAACGGAACCCTTTCATTGCAGTTGTACAGATGTTGAAGGCCTGGACCGTTACTTTTGTAACTGTAAATACAGGGGTATATGCAATTGATAATCCTATTGTCTACACAGATTTGCAAATTACTTTTTCTTATAGATTAGCTATATAAATTTGTAGTAAGATTACAAATTTACTCTCCAAATGGTTAACGATTTCACGAAAGTTTTATGCAAATAATATTTCATGTCAGCCGACGCTTCGCTATTTTACCCGATAGCGGATGTATGTATCCCATGATTTATCCACAAATTATATATGTTGTAAATAACAAGGGATTCTAAAATGAAAATTACGACGGCTATCAGGAGTGTTTTTACTTTGTATGCACGTTAGCATTTTATTAAGTGTAGATATATAAGCTAATGGAGCTTATGTTAGCATAGTCTGACTTGTGTATATAAACAAAATGTAATATATTTTTACAATTAATGAGAAAATCAGTTTGTTATCGCTGAACCACTCTCTCTCTCTCTTTCACTCTCTTATGGCTGTGAGATATTATGTGAACATTTCTAGGAATGTTGTTTTTCATGAGCTTGTCTTTCCCTTTAAGACTGCTAGGTCTGTCATTCCTCATATTTTTTCTCACATGGTTATTCCTTCATCTGTTCCTTTTGTGTCTTATCATCCTGTCATTTCTATGTCTACTGAGTCTGCATCTGCATCTCCTACTACTGATCATGCATCTGCATCTCATGTATGTGCATCATCTTCCCATACTTCTAAGCTTAGGATTGCCTGCTGCCTCATCATCTCATGAAATAGTTGCATCAGATACTTATGTACTTCCTTTACACATTGAAAGACCTAAACTACAAGCTAAGGCTCCTAAGTACTTATCTGATTACCATTGTGCTCTTCTTAATACTACTCCATATTCAATATCTTTGGTTCTTCCCTATGATAAACTTTCTACTCCATATAGATCATATAAGTTGTCTTATTCTTTGGAAATTGAGCCTAAGACTTTTAAGCAAGCCATAGCCTCAGAGAAATGGAATGGAGCTGTTATGCAGCAGAATCATACTTGGAGTATTGAGTCTCTTCCTCCTGGAAAGAGTGAGAAAGGATGTAAATGGGTGTTTACTATCATATATAATTCTGATGGGACCATCGAAAGATAAAAAGCTAGACTAGTTACACAAGGTTTTACTCAATGGGAAGGTGTGGATTTTGAGGAAACATTTTCACCGGTTGCTAAACTGGCTAGTGTGAAGTTGATATTAGGTCTTGCAGCTTCCGAGGGTTGGGAGTTAACAAATGGATGTCTCCAATGCCTTATTACAGAGTGATCTTGTTGAACAGATCTACATGAGCTTGCCACAAGGTAATACTCCAGATACTTCTGAAGTCTTGGCTCCTAATGCTGTGTGTAAGCTTCATATATAAGAGTATATATGGATTAAAACATGCTTCTAGGCAATGGAATAAGACCTTTACTTTTGTTTTATTTAACAAATAGGTGGTTCCCGTACTAAAGTGCGGTTAGAATTATTTTAGAAATTATTATCATAAAACCAATTACAATAAATTTATTTATGTTGGTAATTCATATTCAATATAACAACATATTATATGTTTGAAAAAAGAAATATGATATAGCCTATCAATGTAGGTCACAAAATTAAAAAAAAATCAATGTAACAACTCATTCAAATAAACCAATATAAATCCCTAAAATATAAATACAAAATCCATCTCCATTCGACTTCACCACTACCTGTAAACTATTCGGCTTTGGATTCCATCTTCCTTGGAGACTCGATTTCTTTTCAAAGTGCGTGAAACAAATATTTGTGTTGATATGTTGGCTCGTACAACAATCTCTTGTTCTCATAAGTGGTCCTTTTATAATTTTTTTCCTTTTCTTTTACCTTATGTTCCTGTCCAATCTATTAGAGCTTTTTAAACAGTGTGCTGATTAAATGAAAATTTCAGATGCCAAAAAAAAAAAAAAAAAAAACAAANAGTTTAAATTAAATAAACTACCAATTTTTATTATCGTTGAATTTTTTTCAAACTAAAAGCTTATACTCAAGCAACACCACATTATATATAATAAAAACACATATCATTTTCTAAGATATATTAAAAACATATTGGAACATGTCGGATAAAGCAAAAAAAAACTATGGTATTCCGAGAGAATTAACAAACCATGCATAATGTATGGAATACAAACAAATGGCTGATGAAGTTGTATTACTTGAAATACAAATGGTAACAAAAGATTTGATTATAGTGAGCGAGAACAATCACCAAAAAATTAATTCAAAGAGCAGAAAAATATACTAATTAATAGAGATCTAAGTGAATGAAAAATACAGTTTGTGTTCCAAGAAAAGGCACCTCATATCACCACTTGCATCAAAAGAAAAAAACCATATATAAATAATTTTGTTATTCACTTTACGTAAATCTCAGAGTTTTTTTGACAAAAGATAAATAAATAAATAAATAAAATGCACTCAAAGCTTTAATCACTTTACATGATACTTGACATAGCAACTGCACCCAAAGTTTAATCTACTTGCCAAGACCAAATACCGCATCATCTTATATATATATACTAAATTTCACTACCTACAATGAATAAGAAAGACCAAATACAAATCTCACTTGTTGTTGTATTTGGTCATCCAAGCTTGAGAAGAATCAAAGGACTCATACAAAAAAATATTTACCTTAGTAAAGGTGGCGTGTCAAAGATTTTGGGCAAGAGATTTTGGTTTACGTAAAAAATTGAATATAAATATTTCAACCTAGGATTTTCAAAGTAATCCGGGCTTTTGTAAACAATAAGAGTTTTGAAAGTAGTTCGGGTTGTTGTAAACAATAATATAGAGTAGGGTTAATTTCTTGAGTTTTTTTTGTTTTCCGTAAATTGATTGTAGAGAAATCAAAACAGTCTTTTGTACATGGAATAATAACTAATCAAATTAAAAGAATATCATAAAAAAAGGAAAAAATTGCTAGATCGAATTCCTTAGAGGTCGATAAACAATAAAAATTTTAAAAGCAGTTTGGGCTTTTGTAAACAATAATATAGAGTTGGGTTTAATGAGTTTTTTCGTAAATGGATCGTAGAGAAATTAAAACGGACTTTTGATGATATGGAATAATAATTAATCATATTAAAAGAATATCATAACAAAAAAGAAAAAAATGCTAAAATCTCTCCGAAATCGCCAGGTAGGACAATGTAACTCATAATTGTATATAAAGATGGTTTCACACAATCTCTTGCTGATACAACTTTTTGGTTAAAGAGACTGCTACTGGTTTTATAGCTATAGCTAGTAATAATCCTGAAGATTTGGCTTCTCTCAAGGCAGTCTTGCATAAAGTCTTTAAGGTCAAGGATCTTGGTCCTATATATGAGATATTTTCTTGGCTTGGAAATTGATAGATCTTCTAAAGGCATTTTTGTTAGTCAGATAAAATATTCCCTAGATTTGCGTATTAATAATGGTTAATTTGCTTTCTTGTAAGCCTAGTTCAGAGCCAATGGATCCGTATGTTCACCTGAGTCAAGATCAAGGAACTCCGCTTGTGTCTGCTACTCCTTACAGAGAATTGGTAAGTCGTCTACTGTATTTGACCAGTACCAAGCCAGACATAACTTTTGAAACCCAACAACTTAAAAGAAAAAAGAAAAAAAATGCTAAAATCTCTCAGAAATCGCCAGATAGGACAATGTAACTCATAATTGTATATAAAGATGGTTTCACACAATCTCTAGCTGATACAACTTTTTGGTTAAAGAGACTGCTACTGGTTTTATAGCTATAGCTAGTA
>OVAF01003123.1:0-13334 GCA_900406245.1 Odontarrhena argentea
TTGGGCCACACACATCTGTATGTATAAGGCCCAACAAGTCACTGGCCCTTTCATTAATCTTGTTAAAAGGGGCCTTTGTCATTTTGCCCAATAAGCAGGATTCGCATTTCTCAAATGATTCAAAATCAAATGAGTCCAAAAGCCCATCCTTTTGGAGTCTTTGAATCCTTTTCTCATTGATATGGCCCAAAGGACAATGCCAGAGAAAAGTCGGGTTTGAGTCATTGGTTTTCAACCGTTTCTCATTTATGTTATAAACAGACATTGATTGATTTAGAATATAGAGCTCATTCTCTAATGGAGCGCTACCATAGAACATATTGTTTTGAATAAATGAACAACATTTGTTCTTTATTGAAAATTCAAAACCAATCATGTCCAATGCTGAAATTGAAATAATATTCCTGTTTATGGCGGGAACAAAATAACAATTATCCAGTTCTAAAATCAAGCCCGAAGGCAAGGACAAATGATAAGTTCCTACGGCCAATGCAGCAACTTTTGCTCCATTCCAGACCCGTAGAGTCACTTGTCCTTTTTTCAGATCTCTTTTACTCTTTAGGTTCTCCACATTTGTACAAATGTGAGCACCACAACCGGTATCCAATACCCACGAGTGAGAATCTGATGAAGTAACATTTACTTCTATAACATAAATACCTTTGGAAGTCGTCTCGTACGACTTCTTCAGGTTCTTTAGTCCTTCTTGGAATTCTTTGCAATTCCTTTTCCAATGCCCATGTCTTTTGCAGAAATGGCAAACATCGGTGTCAGTCGGCCTTTTCTTGGGCTTGGAAGACGGCTCGGGCTTTTCACGGTTCTCAACCTGAACAGCCCCGACCTTTCCTTTACCCTTCGCGGGTTTCTTAAACCCTTTCCTTTTTTGTACGAAAAGTACATCAGAGGTAGCCTTTCTGATATTCGGCTCCTGAAACATCGCTTTCAGGATGGTGATTATCTCGATCGGAGACCTCGTGTTCTCGTGGCCAACATCAGACAAGTCACCTCGTTCGAATGATCCGAATGTTTTTCCCACCTTTCCCTTTCGGCAACAGGGGCATTGTTTCTCGGTTTAACAAGAACATGAGTTTCAAGGACGTATTCCTTTTTCTCTCCTCTGAGAACAATTCATAGATTCTTGTACCATTCAAGGTAGTTGGATCCCTTTAACTTTTCCTTCTCATGGATGGATCGCAACGTGAGTGAGGTGTTTAATGACATAGCTGAATTAACAAAGGAGAAGAGTTTTATTAGTTACTTATGTTTAATTATTGAGAATTCTTAACACTTAAGAAAACTCCCACTACATTCATACAATTTTCCTCTTTGAATGTTATGATCCCAAGACCCATATTTCACAAAAGTCTGAGTGAGCTTTGGCCCATCGCCCAAACTTAAGTTATTTAGGTAAGCAACACATTTGCTAATCATATCCAATATGATTCTTGGTCTTGGTATGATATCATATATCAATACCAATCCTATGTCTCTGGGCCCAACACTGTTGATAGCCCAGTCAAGCAAACCAGTCTTTCTGTCGTGTGACAACTTGCCACCTGCCTCTATCACGTTAAAGTCAATGCCATGCACTGCAAGCCCATTGACGATGAAATGATATTTGACAGTCAACAAGATCTGGACAAGACATCAAGGCTTGATATTTCATTGAGGAATTTTATATTAAATATATATCATATATATATTTAATTAACTTATTTATATATATAGGTTCATACATACAAAATAAGTCTTTTATTCTGATTGGTTTAACTAGAAAACCGACTTAAACCGATTAATCCGCGGTTAAACAATTTAACCCGATTAAATCAATTTAATTCTGGCCCAATCCAATTGAACTAGTCTCGGTTAAAAGCTGACCAGTTTAACCGTGATGAAATCAGTTAAACCAATCAGACCGATCCATCCAGTCCGATTCAATCCAATTGAACCGCCACGGTGATCGACGTGTGTCGATCGACACGACTGCTATGTCGATCGACACTACGATTTCCGGAACACGACCTTTGGGCCGAGACTTAAATTTTAAATGCGAATTTCTGCTTGTGTCGATCGACATACACGGTTTGTCGATCGACACTCGCTTCACACAAACAAAATTAAGTCAAACAATCTGCATCGATCGTCACAAACCTTTGTGTCGATCGCCACAACCTGTGTGTCGATCGCCACAACCTGTGTGTCGATCGACACAATGTTTTGACATCGACACAGAAACAAAACCATAATGTGTCGATCGACACCATGGTGTGTCGATCGCACTCATCGACACTCTCGTCGCATAAACCCTAATTTGCGAATCACAGAAAACGATTTTCATGAAAAACACACAATCAGGCATTCACGCGATTCATGGCTCAGGGGAATCCTAAACATGCGTGTTCTAGGTGTTTCCAAAACCACACAAACACACAAACATGCAGATTCAAGCAATAGAGGCTCTGATACCACTGTAGGAAAAGGTCCTAGCCTAACCACTTAGGACTATCAGTTTTCCTAATCCCTAGAATCTCTGTATTGAATCTCCCAGATCTCGAATATTACCTGGTAAATGGCAGCGGAAGGTTCAGGTTTGTCGAGATCAGACTGCCTCAGATGCTGCACCTCTACTGGTATCCACACGCACACGAACAGGACTGGTGGAATGCTAGTTCCTGGGAATTCAAAGACTAGGGTTTCTGGTTTCAGGTTTCTGTAAAACTGATAAACTCTATCTGAAAAACGTGACCCCTATATTTCTTATATAGGGGGGTTTTTCCTGAAACCCTAAAAGCCCAAAGCCCATCTGATCGGCCTGATATCCTGCACTTGTGTCGATCGACACATGTCTTTATCACTGTCGATCGGCACAACACTTTGTGTCGATCGACTCCTAGCCAATCAGTTGTGTAACATCTACACTTTCTCATGTCTGGTCCAGTTCGCTTAGGTGTGTGACCCTATAGGATCATGTGATACTGGCAATGAGTTCTCATAACTCATAAATCATAAGCGGATTCCAACAAAGCATTATGACTATCCAGTTTCACATGACTGTCAATCTCGACTTCACAACCATGTTTGAGTCATACAGTGTGATCTCCAGGACACATTCCCTTGGGATCGTGGATATAAGAGCATCCGCAGTGGTGAGAGACCCATTGAGTCTCTCATCAATATAATATTATTATTTTAAAATACAATTAAGTTCAAGAACTCCTAGCTAATTTTGGGGTCCATTGGTGAGAGACCTACTTCGTCTCTCCTTAAGTCTCTCATCAATATAATATTAATAACTAGGGGATGGTCCGCGCCTTGCGCGGATTTGAAATCTATTACATTTTAAGAATATGATATAATTTCTAATATAATATAAGAATATATTGATGTGTGTAAAAAAAATGTATATATATACATATATATATATATATTGATATATGTTGAAACTCTCTTATAATATCATGAAAAAATGTGTTGTTCATTGAAATTTCGATCTATAAGTTTTTATAAGTTTAAATGCATTTTTATATGTATTTGAACAATTTATATATTTAATTACATAATAAGAAATTTTATTTACAATTTGTGTGGAACAAATTGTATTTCAGCAATTTCAAAACTACTATTTTGTGTATATTTTTAAAACTATATATAGGGTTTAGGATCTAGGGTTTAAGGGTTTAAAAACCCATATTCTAAAATCATAAACTCTAAAAGTGGTTGTATTCATAACAAACCATAAACTCCTAAAATCTAAACCCTAAACACCAAAGATTAAAGTCTAATATTAAATCATAAATCCTAATTCTATGAGGGTTTAACACTAAAACCTAAAACCTAGAAACTTAAGTCAAACTCAAACTTAAATTTTTTTTTTTTTTTTTTTTTTTTTTTTTTTTTTTCATACCCTACAGATTTACTAACTCAAAGTTTTAGATCCCTAAACCCTAACAAATTTTTCAATTATGAAAAAGTATAGCTTGGATAATAAGTGGTAATTTTACAAATATATCAAAATGGTAGTTTTACAAAATAGTATTTTAATAGTGGTGTTTGTTAGAATTTTCAAGATTTTTCTCTAATATAAAAAAGTATAGTTAAGACGTATTTATTAATTTTTAATTAAGTGTATTTTAAAATAGCCGTTTGACCCTCTAATATGAGTCATATGTCTACTTGAGCATAATTGTTTTTAAAAGCTTATATCCCAACCCAAACAATCAATCTTATTTTCTAGTATCTTCGTCAAACTGTAAAAACAAAAATTATCAAGTTATATATATATATATCCAAATGCATTTTACAAATAAAATTGTGGTTGTGAGAATATTGAGTGAAATCACACATGACTAACGATCAAATGAAATACGATCAATATATCTAACATCTGGCAATAATTATCAATAAAATAAATAAAATAACGTGAAGCATTTCTCTTTTAACATAAATGATACAATTCTTGTTTTTTAGAACACAATTTTATTTTTGATGTAATTATTGTAAGTTAATAGATAATAAAAGAAAAGGTAAATGGAGAGGGACTAAAATGAAAACTAAATACTAAAAAGGGACACATGGCAGCCTCTCGTGAATAGTTGAGGAAGGGAACTCTTCTTTATTATAAAGACTAGGGCGATACCCGCGCGTAGCGCGGGTTCTTTTGGTACATAATTTAAGAAAGAATCAGTACCGAAAGCGCAAAACTTTCCTTACATACCAATGAATCGCATACATAGAGAATCATACATGACATGGTCTAATGCTCTAACTATATATGAAACGGCTAGATGATGATATCCTTAATTTCATCTTCATCAATCCTTAGTAATGGGAAAAGTAGTATCATATTTTTCATCTTGGTATGCCTTATTCTAATCGATGTCTTTCCACTGGCCTCTTTACGTGAAGCAATTTTCCTTTCTCATTTTTCTTCATCTTTGTGTTGCTTCTTATCTTTTTGACATCAAGTTTGCTATGTCTATGGACGATATTTTCTTCTTCTTATTCATCACTTTTTTTTGGCAAGACAGTGTGACAAATTTGACCGGATGCGTAAGTCCAAAGATTGATCTAGAGATCGTACCGGTCTTAATAGCTCAACCTTAACCTTCTCGCATCTTTTCCTATTTCAGGAAATTTCACATCTTTTGCTTCTCGATTCCAGTTCTTCAACATTGTAGCACCAAAAACTCGAGGGTACCAGAATGTTTTTAGCTATTTGAAATTGAATGAACAATTAAAAGAAAACAGAAAAAACTGGTAAGAAATTAAATAGAGAAAAAAATTTGGAGAAACAATGACACATTCCAAGCCAAATTGGCTACATGATTCTCCCATACTAAACTTAGTATGCAACAGTGTAAATAAATACACAATATTTATGATATACCGAGTCAAAGCGAAAAAACAAAATAAAAGAGAGAGCACCAAGAAGATGTCTGAAAAACTATTTGAAGTATAACATGAATTGTTACAAAATTCGAATGGTTTAACACATACCTAACACATACCTCAACCTTCCCCGTCATTGCAGATTTTGCTATAAGTTTCATCATTCAGAATTTTCCTTGATCCCTTGTCTTCCCCGAACATCAGGAGCTACCGTTTGTAGCAGATTTTCTACTTGATCACATCAGACAGAGCTAAATACGTCACAATACATGGTTTGACTAATTCCATAGTCTAAAAAAGCATACCTTATCCTTTGAATGTAGAAATCATATATGCACTCGGACACCAACGATACGTAGTTCATATTTTACTAAGAAGGCAGGTTTGGGATTGGAAAAGCCTGGTTAAAATAATTATTTTTCCTCTCGGGTAGTTGTCAACTTGTCATGACAACCATTGCATCATCATGTCCTGTGCAGGGCCGGAGCTGAGCATAGGAAGGTGAGTGAAATCACTTGGGCCCCTATTTTATTTCCAAAATTTTAGGCCCCCAATTTTTTTTTTTCTTTGTCAAGTTTTTGTTTTTTTTGGCAAAAAAAGACAAAAACAATTGAAAGAAACATGGTTGCAAAGCTTAATTATCAAAGTTTGAAGGATGATTTTGTAGTAAAAAATGCGAAAAATGATGATTTTTCAAAGATAGATTTTTTATGAATTTTATAACGTTCATTACTTCGTTTGATATTTTTTTTATTTTTTATTATTATTCTTTATTTTGGAGAATTTATGTTTTATAAATTATTTTTGGATATTTTAAAAATTAATTATGTTTATTTATAATATAAATTAAAGGCCCTTTTTTTTTTCCTCGAGCCTCCATAATCTCAGATCCGGCCCTGAGTCCTGTGGCTCGCCAATACCTTTCAATATATGAAAGCAGCCTGAGAATTATCAAAAGAAATTAAAAATAATCTCCTAGGTAAAGAGCTTGTATCATGACATTATTTTGGGTTTTTACCTTGGATTATGATCTGCTTTGTTCTTCTCTATTTACTTTACTTCCTCTTGGTCATACAAACATCTTCAACTATATTTGAATCTCCATTGAAGCATAGCGTAGAACCTTCCATATTCACACATATCACAAGAGTCCTAAGCATTTAAAAGAATAGATGAGAGGAAAAATCATTATCTTCTGATTCCATCAACTCAAGTCACAATATTGTCAGATAAATACTCAATAAGACACAGTTAAAAAGGTATTTTTGAAAAAGCATGAACTGATCATCTAAACTGGATCAGATCCAATAATTCAATTCAGATTCGAGTACGATTAAGAAGGGAACGAAATAAAGCTCGGGTTAAATTTCTGAAAGTCTCGAAATATTAATAGAGAAGAAGAGCGAGTTACTGTGTGAGAAGTTGAAGAGGACCAACATGGTTGGGGGGAGAAGAAACGGCTCAAGAGAAAGAACAATCGCTTAATTTTCCAACAGGAGAAGAGAAAGTGAGGTTTTTTTATAGAGGACAGATGTTATTTTCTTAGATAACCACGTGTCCACCCCTGGAGAGATCTCCTCATCTTTTATATCGTAGATTTGGAAAAAATTTGATTTGCTATTTTTTTATCTATCATTAATTAAATCTGTTTTACTTAATATACTATTTTAAAAATCTAATTTATCAGTTTTACATTGGTCCCGATTGGTGACATGACTTTTTAAACTGTGGAGACTTTATAAATTAAAAAAAGTCTTAAAAGTGAAAATTGTTCCAATCAGACTTTTACTGTTCTGTAAATTCTCACATCTCCTAAAATCACTCACAGCTCCTAAAATCTCTCACAATCAATTTTTTTGTTTTTTAACTCTACGTTCTTCTGTTTTTAAAAAACCAACTTTTCTAGCTTTTATTTTTTTCTAAAAGTCACAGTCCAAAAAAGTCACAGTTAATTAAGCCAAAAAAGTTTTTATAGTAACAGCCACAAAAAAAGTCATTTACCAATCGGGACCATTATTTTAGCGTTTAAATATTTCGATTTTAACAATAATTTAATATTATTTTAATAATTAAATATATAATTTAGACTTATGCATAATGGATGTTGTTAGATATGTAATTTTATTTTATAACTTTAAAAAAAAAAAGTAAAGAATAAAAATATGTAAATAATTTAATTGCTATTTAAACTATAGAGAATTGAATTTATAAGAATGTGCTTGAACCAATCATAGAAAACCATGTGTCACATGAGAGAGATTGTTGAGAGGTTATCATGGTCTCTCAACGAAGGGCTGATTCTCACAATTTTGGAATAAAAAAAATGTTATTTTTATTTTTTATTTATCTTTATGGTGAGAGACTCATGGAGAGACTACCACTGGGATGGTCTAAGTGTCATATGAGGGAAACAATCAAATAGTTTCTCAACCTTTACAGGTGATAAGTTGAATTTTAGAGTTCATAATTGGGTTTGTGATATCAAGATTTGACAGTCATGATTTGAGGAAGTTTCTTATCTATGGACACATCGGAATTCTAATCAACTTGCGGACAAGCTTGCGAGGGAGACACCAACTTCAATACACTGCTTTGATCACTTTGTTCCTCAGTGTATTATTACCCTTGGTTACTCTTCTTTTTTTTTTTTTCCATCTGAACTTATTTATTACGCAAGATCGGATACAAGGATGGAATACAAAGGTGAACTACAAAGCCGACGGTCAAAGTTTAAACCGCGGATACTAAACCCAAAAGAGGGAAACTAAAAGGTCCAAGACAAAGGCTAAGAACTCCCAATCCGAGATCAAACGAATTACAGTTTGAAAAGAACCCACACAAAAAACCCATCTACAGACTCCCAAACAAAGGAAGGAGAACCACAAAGCATAACAGCAACCTCCTATGACGAATAATACTACCTCTCAGGTACACGAACGAAAACTACTACTCCGGGGAAGACAACACCGCCTAAACAACGAGACTTTACACACGGAGAGGCTAAGCCAACAACAAGAGGGCTTGGGCAGCCTTAGAAGCAGCTTGAGGAAAGACACGGACATCGCACAAGTCGAGATTGTAGAGACAAGGAGCGAAACCTCCTCACCCGGAACCCAACGAGCACAACAGCGGACGAAAGGAGAGCGAGCCGGACGAGAATTAGGGAACTCAAACTACACAGCCGGGAGCAGAGAAAAGGAATTAAGAAATAGGAACTAACCAAACTGCAACCACAATAACGAACAAGAGAAACTTAGCCAGTGACCCTAAGCCGCAAAGCTGAAAACCCGTAGAGGTACCAAGGAGCCAAAAGCTTGAAACCGAGAACAGCCCGGAGAACCAACGGAAGAAGAAACTACCGACCAATCACCAAGACAGAACTCCAACAGACACCAAACACCAACCTACTCAAATCGAAAAGGAGAGACGACACAAGCAGGAAGGCAACGCCTGAAGACCAAACTGACTGGAAGAGAGAAAGGGAAGAGACGAAGCCTCTAACAAACCTGAATAAAGGTACCGACCCGGAGATGCCAACAGCCACTCCACCCACAGATCTGAATCAGACACGAAACCACCATAGACTCAAAGCACCTCTGCCTCCGGAAAGAGAGCGATGTGGAAGAGGTTGGAACCCGAAATTACAGAAAAGCAACTAGAAGACTTAAACTGAAACTAGGAAGAAAACCATGGTGATGACCGGTTCCAATGCTGAGATAGCCACCAGCCACCGGTCATCGGAGCTTGGATCGCGAGAAAAGCTTCTCCTTCAAAATCCCCCTTTTTCTCTTCGGCGGCCAGACCTAAAGAGAAAATACCCTTGGTTACTCTTCTTCATAAATGAAATCAGATGTTAAAAAAGAAACGAAAACAAAAACAAATCGACCAATTTGGGCCGAGCTTAGGAAGACCAAACTCAAAACAATGGGCCGTAAAGCGGTATCCATTTCATCTGTTAAAGAAGTAAGAAGCGATCCGTTTAGAGGGGGAGAAATCGGAGAGGAAGATGGGAACGGCGGTTGGGCAGTGGCTGGAGGAAGCGCTCCTTGATCTCTGCCGGAAAACAGAGACCGGTTTAAATTTCGATCATGATGTCATCTCCGGTCTTGTCTCCTATTGCGAGCTTGCTCAGCCTGTCGATGCCAAGGAGTATCTCGATGTAATCCTTCCCTCTCTTGTCGTTTGATGCTTGTGTTCTTCGGCTTCTCTGATAGGGTTTTTTTAGTACGATTAAGAGAACTGTAGGGGATTTGTCCCACAATCTGAGTTTTGTACAGTTGTCTCTAATTTTCGGATTGAGATCAAACTATAGCTATAACTCTAGAGCAATTTGTAAGGTTAGGCAAAGGATTATCAGTACATTATATATGTGATGGAGGATCTTTAGGTTTAAAGAAAAATAATCAGAACTGTGTGAATGTGTTCATGCTACATAGTTTTGGGTATGGAAGAGAATCGCTTGATTATTTCTTCAAGGGCCAATGTCATTAAGTTAGATGTTCACGATGCTGTTCTTTTTTTACTGATCCATTAAGTTCTAGGAACTAAATGCATGAGCTGTTTCATCAGAAATACTTTGGATTTGTTACATTGTTTAAAGCTTCTGATCTCTTACAAGCTCTACATGTCTTGTATAACAGAAGTTTGCAGCTATTAACTCAGAATAGCTAGTGTTCATATGATTGGACCTGCATTGTTACTTAAATAGTTTTAAGATGCACCCATTTTATAAAGAAATATAAGTACTATCTAGTTTTTCTCTAGCGCAAACATTGGCTACTTAAATAGAAATGTATAAATTGAATTTTGCAAGAGAGTTGGGTAGTTCCTAAGTCTGACTGAGAAAATAAGTTTTGCCAAAGACATTAATTTCATCTAGTCCCAAAGTAAGTAGGACTGATTAATTTTGTTGATGCTTTTATCCAGAATATTATTGGAAAAGAAGGAAAAACCATCATTGCAGAATATCTACAGCGAAGAGGATACAAAGACCCTTCCACCCAGGTTGCAAACCCTTCAGGTCAAGGATTGCAGATGTATGTTAAGCCAAAAGTGGATATTGGTGCTTCTAGTGGAATGAAGAAACAGTCTAAAACACCAAAAGAGGGAACATCTTCTAATCACCAAGCTGGGAATGCAACGGTCCCCGCCCCGCAAGTCAATCCTAAGAAGAAAAAAGGTGGAAAAGTCATTTCACTAGCAGAAGCAGCTAAAGGATCAATAGTGTTTCAGCAAGGAAAACCTTGTGCATGCCAAGCTCGTAGACACAAATTAGTGAGCAACTGCTTGTCTTGTGGAAAAATAGTGTGTGAACAAGAAGGAGAAGGGCCTTGCAGTTTCTGCGGAGCACTTGTGCTCAAAGAAGGAAGTACATATGCTGGGCTAGAAGACGGATTTACTCCAGTATCTGATGCTGATGTGGCAGCTGAAGCATATGCAAAAAGGCTTGTGGAGTATGATAGAAACTCGGCTGCACGTACAACGGTTATTGATGACCAGAGTGATTACTATGAAAGTGAGGGTAGCACTTGGCTTTCTGGGGAGGTATATATCGTCTCCATTGGTAAAAGATAGGTGGTATTTGTCACACCCATTGCCGTATAATATTTTTGTTTTTGTTCTCAGGAAAAAGAGCTTTTGAGAAAGAAGCGGGAGGCGATTGAAGAAGCTGAACGAGCCAAAAAGAGCAAAGTGGTTATGACATTTGATTTAGTCGGCCGTAAGGTAACTTTCAGAGGTCTCCTATTTTCTGCTCTTTTGTAACTAGTAAGCTGGTTACATTTAGACTATAAGTCTTAGTAAGACCAGCATATAAATGTTCTTTGAAGTTTTGAGTCATTTTTCCTTTTGCTCAACTTTCTCTGCAATGTCCATTTCTTCAAGGTATAGATCTAATTGTTGATCCAGTATCGATTTTGCTGGTCCTGGTTATTCTGCATAGAGAAACAATTCAGTTAAAGTACTGATGATTCATGATTTGACACAGGTACTGTTAAACGAAGATGATATCTCAGAACTAGAATCAGGGAGCAGGATTCTAGGACCACCCGAGACTAAGAACGTGAACAGAATAAAACCAAACCCAACTGCAAAACTCATTCCAATTTTCCTGGATCCGGGACCAACAGAAAAGAAGCCAAATAGTTACTCTTCCAAGAGAGACAACAAGAAAAACCGGAACGGGTTGTGCCTGGAGATCACAGGAAGGGTACAACATGACAGGAGTGAGCTTAAGTTCTTAAAGTCCGATCCTTCATCAGTAATCGATGGACTTCATGTAGAAGATGGTGGAGAATGTTCCTTAGATTACGATTAAAATCTTCTTAGGTTGTTTCTCTAAGCGAGTGGAGTATGAACAATTCAGGCAGTTTACAGACTCAATCCCTCATCGATGTTAATCAGTCTTGGCATTTTAAAATGAACTATTCTTGGATTTGGTAGACAGGAGATCCGGTTTAAAATTTATCGTTTACCCAAACCTGATTTTTTATTCATAATCTGGAAACTCAACAAAATTTAGCTTCTTGACTCCGCGTCACATGGGCAAATTGGCTAGAGTACTCACTCTCACTTAAAACCAAAAGAGCTATTTTATTCTTCGATTTCTTTTTTCTTTTTTAAAAAATCGAAAAATGTTGTTATTTACCCTTCGAGGTGGGAAGTTGGAATTATTTACGTGACCCAACCAACTTTTATCCACCCATATGTTGAATCCGACCCATAAACTCGATTCAAACTCAAATTTAATTTTAAACCAATACAATAACTGATAGAACTGATTCAAACCAAAAATTACGCCTATTCACCTCTCTTTACACTCATTCACCTCGATTCACCCAATTAAAATTCTGAATTTCAACCTAATTTCAAAAACAAAAAAAAGTTAATCTCATTCTTCTGTATTCCCTCTCGATGGCAGATTTGTTCTTGAGAAGAGTTTCCTAATACAACTAGGTGTACTATCATGGTTCGATTGAAGAATCTTAAAGCTACGGTTGACTATGAGAAACATCACGCGTCCAGCGACAAGGAGATGTCTAGTACGGCTGCGTATGTGCTCGTCGATGCCACCGGAGTCGTTGTGGTGCCCGTCGAGCCCAACGGAGATGACGGCAAAGAAGGAAGTAGCGACGTGAAGAAGAAAGTAATGGAGAAGAAGAAGAAGAAAACAATGGTGTGGAGAAAATCGCCGCTGAAATATCCAGAGCCGTCGAGTCCACCGTAACAGAGCATGTGGCTGATAACATGTAAATATTTCATATTCTAACATGTTTTCTTGAGCATTTAGATTAGTATTCATGGCATTCATGATAGGTTTTTAGCATTTATCCTTAGGTTTTGCACATTTCATTCATTTAGGCATCTAGGATTGCATTTTAGTCTTTTGCATAGCATATGCATGATTTTAGGTACCAAATGGAGAGAAATGGTGGAGAGGTGCTAAGGAGTTGCTTGGGAGTGTCTAGAGAGGGCACATGAAGGTTTGGAGTGGAGTCATGAAGATTTTGGGGAGTTCGAGCAAAAGTCACCCGGAGGATCAAGGCCAAGGGGTCTAAAGAAGCTGGTGAATGGAAGCCCTATCCATGGATTTTGAAGCTGAAATTTTGGGAGAAGATGGAGAATTGAAGCAGCTATCCGTGGGAGGTGGAATCATCCAATTCCGAGCTTGCATGAAGAAGTTACAAGGAAAATACCGAAGATAGGTCCGTCTGGCTCGAAGCTGAGGCATCCGCAGGACACGTTTACCGGGCAAGTTTACCGGGCAAATCAGCCCGGTATTTTGAAGAAACGAAGCTTGTTTTCGGCCAGTGGTTTTACCGGGGTGAAATACCGGCCAGATCACCCCGGTAAAATGGCACTTTCGGAACCAAAATTGATTTCCGGTTTAGCTAAACCGATCCAAATTCTGATTTTCAATTGTAATTGCCTTGGTTTGCTGAAAACCA
>OVAF01003125.1:0-13323 GCA_900406245.1 Odontarrhena argentea
TATGACTCAAACATGGTTGTTCTGGATCGAGATTGTTGCAGTCATGTGATCTGGGTAATCATGATGCTTTGTTAGAAGCCGCTCATGATTTATGGGTTAAGAGAACCCATTGCCAGCTTCACATGATCCTATAGGGTCACACACCTAAGCAACTGGNNNGATGGAAAGAGGGTGTGTCGATCGACACAATGGTTGTGCCGATCGACACAAAGCCAAGTGCATCGATCGACACAATGGTTGTGTCGATCGACACAAATGTCGGTGGACATTTGGGCCTTGGGCTTTTAGGGTTTCTGGAAATGGTGAAATGTCTCTCCTATAAAAGGTTATAGGTCAGACGATTTCATCATCATTTTTTCATCAGATCCAGAAACCAGAAACCTTTTCTCTCAGTTTCCAGGAACTAGCATTCCAAGTTCTTCCAGTTGTGTGAGTGTCGATACCAATAGAGGTGTCACATCATTGGCACTGAAGATCTCGAGATCCTGATCATTCCGCTGCAATCCATTTCTTCAGGTAATCTCCAGATCTGAGAATCTAGATTCATCTTCAGAGATCCTAGGTTAGGAAAACCTGTTAGTCCTAAGTGGTTAGGATAGATCTGTTTTCCTTCATATTATGTTCTAGCTGCATTTTTTCTTTGTGTATTCTTTCTTCTACGGCTAAGGACCATGAATTGTAAACAAATTCATGTTCTCCATTTTCTGTGTCTCAACCTAGGCCTAAATGATGTGCCACACTTCTTCATAGCCCGGGATATTCAACTACATCAGCACTTGGTTGAATCAAGGGGCGATTTAAGGCCAGCCGTTAGAAACAAAGCTTTGCAACAAGTTTCTCCTACTCTCAGTTTGTTCTCTCAGACACAAGACAAAGTTTCAATTGTGTTTCTGCACGAGGTTCTGAAAAATGACCATGTTTCCTCAACCAATCAGAATGAACTCTGGCCACCCTTACATCTGGTACCATAATGATAGTGGTATGAACTCTGTAAACATTTTATCTTATCACGTATTTGCTTATACATCATTGTATTTTTATTGAAACTGCCTTGTGCTGAAATCCGTTTTGTTCTCTTATAACGTAGCCTTTTCCACCTTTTATTTTTCCTACTAATCACCATTTCCAACCGGTCAAGGCACTTTCCTAGTCACCTCGTCCTACAAAAAATCCATTTGTAGCATCAGCCTTCGAAGCTTCTACTCCATACTATACATCTCCTCCAAACAATGCAGATTCCTTTCAATCGTCATCAACCATAAGTGGTGGGACTCCAAGCCAGACGTTATCATTTTTCAATGCAAAAAATTTATAATAAATATCTAGTGCGGTTAGTTAACCATCTTAACTCCAATGTAGGTCTGCACATTACGAGATTAACTTTTTTGACACCTTGTGGATGCTAAAATCCACAATAAAGAATTTATAATATTCTTAAAGGATTCAAAAGACTATCAATGAAGAAAACTCAAGAGCAAGGGCGCGAATTGCTTTTTTATTGATAACTAGATGATACCCCGCACCCAGTGCGGGGATTTTTTTGTTTTATAAATTTTTATGGTTTTGAGTGAAATAAAAAGTTTGATTGGTTATAGATGGGTAGACAATAATAGACATGACACAAAGTGAAGTGGAAAAAATTGTGGAGATGATAAGTAAAAAGTATCTCTCGTAAGTTCCATAAGTAAGACACAATATTCCAAAGTACATGAACTACCGAAGCTTAGAAAATACTTCCTTGTAAACCACATTCATTGTTTTGTTCTTCCTATTTCCCTTTTCATCGGTTATTAGAACCCTCAGACCTTTCCTCGACTTAACCCTGGAAAGTGCAACATACAGTTGACCATGTGAGAAGGCTGGAATAGGAAGATATAATCCAACCTTCTCTAATGATTGTCTCTGACTCTTGTTTATGGTCATTGCGAAAGCTAGAGAAATAGGGAATTGTCTTATGCGCATCCGAAAAGGAAATTGTGTGTCGGGAGGTGTCAAATGCACCCGGTGCGGGGATTATTTATTTTCGTAAGATCTTGTTGTTTCAAACGAAGAAAAAACGTTTATGAGTTTATAAGGGAAGAGACAATAATACACACATAACAAAATAAAGTAGAGTAAATGTGGAAGAACCAATACCTTATAGTTGATCAAGCCTACGCCTATTCACTTTGTCAACCACCTTATTTGTATGACAAAATATAGCTTGATTACTGTAATAACTCATCCCACCATTATTTTTAAACGTACCTTGTGCGGGGATGATTGTTTTTTATTTATTTGTGTTTTATTATGTAAATCAAAGTTTGTATCGTTATAAAAGTATTGTAAATAATACAAATATAAAACAATAAAATAGAGTAAATGTGGTGGATGATTTAAAAAAATTCGTGTATATGTCGTTTGAGACATGATTAAAAATCCAGAGTACATTAACAACCGAAGTTTAGCAAAAACTTCTTTGTAAAACCACATTCATTGTTTTTGTCTTCCTATTTTCATCTTCATCGGCTATGAGAACTTTGAGACCGACCTCGACTTAACCCTGGAAGTGCAACGTACAATTGACCATGAGAAAATAGCAGTATCGGTAGATATAAACCTTAATAATTATTTCGATGTAGATTTTCTATCTAGAAGATTTTAACAATATATTAGTTACAAAGTTCTCACTTATACAATATCCATGTAAAGAAAATAAACTCGTTGACTTCAATATCCATAAGCATTATAAGATTGAAAATACTTTAAAAATTTTAAACTATTATTTTTTTACTTTTTACGATAATTTTACAACAAAAATCCTAATTAATATATATTAAATAATTTATAATTGTGTATGGTTTTATTTATTTGGCCAAAATAAATTGTATATGATTCTACGATAAGCTTAGGTAAATAAACATCTAATCTTGAAAGATGTTTATAATCGCATGGCTGAATGGAACATACTACAGTAAAACCTCTATAAATTAATACTCGATAAATTAATAATCTCTATAAAATAATAAAAATCTCCGGTCCCGAGTCGGGCCAATGTAAAATTTGGCTAAATTCGATAAGATAATAAGATAATAATTTTTTAGAAAGTCCAATGTAAATATATGGTCCCAATTATATCATAAATTAATAATCATTTATAATATGCTTATATAACTAAGATCACGTACTAAAATATAATCATATTGTTGTTTTAAAAAAAAACTTAAAGTCGGTATCTCCTTAAACTTTGTCTTTAATTTTATTTATTATATAAAAGGAGAATTCTGTTATCTTTTGATATGTATTCAAGACTCTTAAAAAGTTGTGGATATGACAATTGATTATTTATGCATAATATTGTTTTAATTTCAATATCAACATTAATGATATTCGTCATATTTTCTTGTAAACTTTGAACTTACAATGTATTTATCATTTTCATTTAGATAATCCAATATGTTATTAAAACATATATATTAAACTCTTAATATAACATCATTTAATTTTGTTTGGGGGGAATTTTTTGGATTAAAACTAATTTTTCTCCATAAATGAATAAGTATTAATTTATTGATAAATTAATATCTCTCTAAATTAATAAATTTTCAAAGTCCCAATATTATTAATTTATAGAGGTTTTACTGTATTACACATACAAATGTTAGATCACGTAACTAATTAATACTTCATACGCAAGTAACCGTATCATGAGCTAATTCAATTTGCATGCATTAGCTAACAGCGTGTTGAATGACTAAGTGAACATCTCGTTGATTACAATATAGTATAGACAGTAAAATAAAATCAGTAATTAAGCCATAATCACATATTTATTTTCACCAAAACATAAATCAACCAACTCATTATAATGCATGGAAACGCATGAAGTAGTTTATTTAAAGAGAGAAACACAAATATGTTCCAAAATAAATATCCAATATAGACGTGATTCTTCTAACCATAGAAGATTTTACACTTCTTTGAACATAAAAATATGTTCCACATATTTACACTTCTTTGAAATATTCCCTAAAAAAACATAAAGATATTGATCGTTAATTAAAAAAAATTAATCATATGCATTAGAGGAATGATCGGCTCGTGTGCTTTTTACTTCGCACATGTTTCACTATCGGGGCACATGGTGACGCGAAGTAAAAAACACACCCGCCTTTACACATATTTAATAAATATTTAATTTAATTTGATATATTTACTCATAATAAACAATATACTATTAGATTTGTGATATTTTTGTTTCTACTTTCGGGATAGTTATTGTAGATAAATAAAAATTGTAATTATCTTGGATGATTATGAATATATTCACTTGAATTTTAGATATATTTACTTGCCTTTTCTCAGTTGACTTATCACCTTTTTAAAAGACATTATATTCTTTTACCTAGAAAATGATTATATGAATATAATAAAACCATACAAAAATGCAATAACTTTTAATACCAAAAGAGTTTTTCTACTTAATATACAATAAAATATTTGTTACACTTATCATACTTCAATCATATTTGAATATTTCAAAGTAAAATATAAAAAATATAAAAAATATCCATAAATATTATACTTTCACTTATTATACTTTCAGTATATATGCGCCAAATTTTTTATATTAAACATCCATAAATATTTAAACTTCTGTTCTAAACACTAAATTATTCAAAAATAGCCGTAAACATCTGAACTAACCAAATAGACAGAAATAATAATAAGAACTTTTTATAAAAATACCGAAACATAAGCAACTTTAAATGAAAAAATATATCTATGATTTAATTTATTCTTCGCTATTCGGATATCCATTTAGTTCTCGATTTTGTTCAGTTTCTTCAGTTAGGAGTCGAGGATCCATTCAAGTATTTTTTTTTTCTTATAAATCAGTTGGGTTTTATATATTGTACTTTTTGTTTGATTACGGTTTGATTCTCGGTTCCGGTTATTTTGTCCTGCCCTTCTTGCTAAAATCTAAACGACAAACATATATATTGTTTAAAAAAAAAAAAATTATATCGTCATTATATCATGCAAAAACTCCTATGTCTATAAACTTAAACTTACGAAGGAATTTAGGATGGGCTAAAATAATATGGGCCTCATAGTCCAACCCAAATTTCTGAACGAACAAAAACAAAAGTAATTGGGTTTCTAAATCGTAGCAGTTGCATAGCTCAATAAGCAGATATTTTAGCAAGCTTCTTCTTCTTCAACATCTTCCTAACTCTCACACACCATCTTTCCACATCCCTCTCAATGCATACATATTAGTCAAGACTACATATACACCATCATTCCATGGCTCAGCTCAAACCATATATACGTATAATAATATGGAAATTGTGTGTTCTTTACGTTTTTAATATCTTTAGCTTGCGTGAGAAGAAAAATCCAAACTATATGAGATACTATGAAATATACAAAAATGTTAACTTGATATAAGGCATTGAAGAAATATTAACAAAGGAAGCATAACACAGTAACTTATAAAATGATGATCTTGCAATGCAAAACATAAGGAAGGAATTCTCGTCTATATACAAATTCTACTCAGCTAGCTTCGAAAACGCTTCAAGATATATATATTAAAGGCATCATTCAAGCAAAGCTTCTTCCTCTCTCTTACTCAACTCTGCCAGAGTTCTATATTCAATTTCTGATGTAGGACCCAAATAGTGATTTTGAGAGACGATTAAAATGTGGAGTAGAGATGTGATCGAAAGCATCGTCGCATGAATCGACATCAATATCGCCTTGCTCTTCAGAGCTTTTTTTTCTTCTATTATCAATCGAAATCGCCTTGATCGAAAGCATCGTCGCATGAATCGACATCACTATCGCCTTCTATTATAAAGAAAGAGAGTCGCTTAAGCATAATTAACCACCGAATTACAATCAAAAGTCTAAAAAAACTCCCTAATGAATCTATCTACTGCTTTATGTTCCATTAGCGACTGAAGATGTCACGTCCACCCACTCTGAAAGATACTGTTCATAAAATATATCACTAATCCTCATGTCAACATAATCCAAATCAACATCTTGACTTCATCTCTGCATAGAATCAAACTCATCAAGTAATTTTCGCATTACCTCCAAATCGTCCCCTGCTTCTTTTATCTCCTTCTCCAAATCCTCAATATTCTCCTCTATCTCCCATCTCTTCCTTAAACAGATGCAAAAGTATAACAAATGTTTGTGTTTTACAACAATAGAGTAAAACAGAACACAAAATGAAAATTTTAGATGGTGTCTTTGTCGTTTTGCCTTTACTAATCTTGTGTCTATGACGTGTCCCGATGAGTGGATTGTATATGTAACCTGCTTATGATAAACAGAAGAGAGAGGGGGGGCAGGAAGAGCGATTAGTACTCTACCTAGCACGAGTGCAACACACCATCTTTTACCCTGTGAACTCAAAGATTCACCAGAAAAGGGATAAAAGGCTTAAAAACACAGCTCGTTTTATCAACTACACAATTCTTATTCTCTGTCTCTTTCTCTGTCACTCAAAAAACCCCCACAAAGAAACAGTTTTAAAATTACAATTACATGGGAACAAAAAAGGGAAAGAACAAAAAGACACAATGTAGATTGCATCCAAAAGAGTATTATACGAAAATACATCTTGCTCAATTTCTCTTTCCGACATCTCATGAAACAGATTTCTTGCTGAAACAGCAAGCAAAGAGTTGAAAGTAATTTTATTTGGCTGCACATACCTGTAACATGAAAGATAATCTCTTCTCTGGAAGCTTGTGATAATTAACCAGAAAGCTTCAGAGACAAATCTTGTTCCATATTAAGACCTGCAACATTTAATAATTCCAGCAGCCAAAGACACTGGAAGACAGTGGTTAGAAACATACAAAAAGCAGAACAATAGCACAGTTTTGTGTAATCAATCAAAACCTTTGGCAGCTAGCTTCGTTGGAGAACTAATGACCTGCAGTTTACATAACGTATCAGTATCTTGAATAGTGGCATAGACAGAGAGCTAAGAAGTAAAATCCATTTTAGCTGGTCATGTCTCCAGGAGAATCTTGTTAAGCAAAACAGAGTTTGCCCTGCCTTTTGACCTTTAATAACCTAACCAAAGCAAAATATAAGTTTGAACGAATCCATGAGATACATGTTTATAAGCAGCTCCGACGTGTATTACTTGCCAACGTCCAAAATCCAAACTATATTACTTTTTAAAGTTTGAATATCATTAATTCCTAACGATGGAGGCATGTACCCTTGCTTCCATCACTGGCAACGTAATTTTGGTAGACGATAGATGATTTCTGCAGTTCCTCTTCTACAATAATAAGCCGCCAAACGTGTAAGATTCACCTAAACACGTGTTTGATTACAAAAAGAACAATTTGAATTAAACAAAAGATATCCAGTATGTAGATTATATACTCCATACTATATACAAACCAATTGTAACTTGATTCACCTATGATAATGGCTTGTTGATCATACCGAGGCATACAAACGTTATTTTTCATGATATGTGGGCGATGGGAGCTATTATGGTTGAGTTCTTGTCACTGTGAAACGAAATCAAAAGCATAACAAATATAGATAAGTGCAAACGAAAGCCTCAATGATAGATAAGTGCAAACGAAAGCCTTGAAAATATCATAAAATCACAGAAGAGCATAACGATCACCATTACCAAAAGAAAGCAACATCAGATTATAAATTCCAACATACCTTTAAAACTCGAAATCGACGCATTAGGAATACATAATCCTCCCTGAAAATCATAAAAACAATCAGTAGAACGAATAATTTTGTATCAAAAACCCAGAAATTGCCGATTTTTGAAAAAAATTCCCAAATTCAAACTTTACAATTTCGGGATCGTTTTACAAAATTGAAAAGACACGATTGTTAGGAATCGGATTTCGAACACAATTCGTTTTGATATAAATTGAGATTAAGATACAGAAATCGATATATTGAAGGATTTGTGATTGAGAGAATTCCCCAGAAAATCTTCAGGAAGAAAAGTCGTGAAAATGCTGGGATTTTGTATGAATTACATGTGGCATTACACGTCATATGAAGGGTGCCACATAAGCTTTTTTTCATTAAGTGTACTTGTGAATTAAAGAAGAGGTAGATATGCTTTAGCTGCGAATTTCCAAAGTGTTTGTGTGTAAAAGTTTTTGTCCCCCAATTTTAAAGAATTGGGAGACTATTTATACATAAAGCAGCTTAGGCCTTAAGACGGCGAGAATATAGGAGAATCTAAGAATAAGGAAATATTCATATCTATCCTTTGGAAAGTTCCATAATATTCTTATGAACGAATTCGGCGAAGCACGCCTCGTGAATGTTTCCGTTGAAATGGGCGTGAATCCACGGGCCGTAATGAGGACCTTCCGGCCCATAACTGTTTTGCTAAGTTTATGGGCCTCAGCCCACTTGACCTCCTAGTTCAATAAAAATGTGATAAGTCATCTTTTCAGTTCGATTACCAAATATAATTGTAAAACCTTAAACCAAACTATCGACAAACTAGTTGTCGTAGTATAATCTAGGTGTCGATCCACAAAAATAGATGAATAACACAATAAGTTAAAGAGTATTTTGGCTAATCTAGGAAAATGATGATAATTTTGGGGTTTTTACTCTAATTCTAAAGAAGTATAAAAATGCAAGTAATAAGACAAGACTTAAATGCAAGATGGAAACTGAAATAAAATAAGACTCTAGAAGATAAAACTAAAATATGATGCAAAACAATGAGTTTTGGGTATAGCAATTAAAGAGTGGAAGTAGAAGTCTAATTATGTGATGATAAGCTTCAATCAAGCCCCATCCTAGAACATGGATCACTATTTTAGTCTTAATCCACTCCCGTGGTATTAATCCCCTATCTTAATTAACTAAGTTCACTATACTCCCGCATGTGAGTTAATTAATCAAGAAGCAATTCATTAATCAAGTCCACTTAGTTCACTTATCACCCTAACATCATATCCCTATGGCTAGTGAAGAAAAGCCAACAAGATTTTGGTTCAAGCATTTCATCGAACACCTCCCGAGGCACATGAGATGCCTAGAGATCTAGTCCTGAATGATCAAGTCAATCTTAGCATTAAGCATAATATCAAGTTGAGAAATCCTAGTATCTAAACTTAAACATCACACTAATCATCCTTCCAACTCCACTAATCTACTAACCCAAAACTCAAAGCAAATCTAGTCACACATGATGGATGAGAATGATGATAAATATGAGATGATAAACATGATTAAGATAGATAATTATAAAATAAAGATCCAAAAGTGCATAAAACACAAAAAGATCCAAAAGATCTTGAGTTTGTCCAAATAACAACTCTAGATCTAAAAACTTAACAAAATGAAATGTCTAATGAGATGGGGTGGCTAACCCTTAGGTCTCATACAATATATATATATATCAAGATAAGCCCTTGGTTTACAAAGAACCAAGAAATTAAAACATAAATTGAATTGGACCGCCTGGAGAGGCCGGTATTTTTGTCTGGTAAAATCCCTGTCCAAAATGATGCTTCACGTCCCCATTTTACCGGCCAAGATAGGCCGGTATTCTTCCCCGGTATTTCCCTTTGCAGCAGTTGGACCACTGACCATTGTCTTGCCCATAACTCCTTCTTCACAGTTCCGATTTTGGTGATTCTAAGTCTCGCAGCTAGCCAATTCACTCCTCTTTCTTGTGCAAAAATCTCAGCTTCAAACTCCATTGGGAAATCCTCATAGAGCTCAATCTTCAAGACCCTTAGAAACTGTCCTCCGTCCACCCTCCTTATCACAGCTCCAACTTTTGGTTCCTCCACTCCAACACCTCAAGATCACCCCCTAGTGGCTTCCAAGCACCACCTCATGCATCTCCAATCTCCCAATCCTCAAGAGTACCTAAAAAGTGCAAATGACATGCAAAATGCTACAAAACTAAACTAAAATCCTAAAATGATACCAAATGGTGCTAAATGCAATAAAATCCTAAAATGTTATGAAAACTAATGCAAGACTCGATTAAAATGGGACTAAATGCATGAAAAACTACTCCTAAATATGCTATATTTACATGTTATCAACTCCCCCGAACTTGCTTTTTGCTTGTCCCCAAGCAAACAATCGCAAAACAAGTCGAAGAAGAGGTTTGAAAACAACGGGAATCAAGCCTTAATGAAATCCTTCAAGAGCACCAAATATCAACCAAGGATAATACTAGTCATCAATCGAGAGAAAACCTACTCCTCTAAACATTGTCTAGCTTATCGCTACTCCAATTTTTTTGTCTCTAAACCAACATGCACAAGATCCACTTTAATTCCTCTCAATCATTCTCTTTAACATTCAATTTAACTTTCAAAGGGAGTTCTCGAATATGGACTAGTGATCAAATTCATTTGGCTAGGTAAGAGAAATGGTTCAAATGTGAAAAGAGAAAATGGTTAAGTGTTGATTTCATTTTTAGTGACTAACTCTCAATGAAGGGAATGCAATCATCATGTAAAAGCAAGGAAGAAAAGAGCAATTGATGCATACGAACTATTCTTCCATTCTACCCATTCCCAAATTCAAAAAGAATTTCCACTTACCAAGGAACTCTCACAAAATCAAAATCAATCCATCAACAATTCTCCCACAAATCCTTTGCTACCTAGAGAGTTTTCAAAAACAATAAGAACAAATGCAAAATATCTTTGAGGCCACAAAGAACAAAACACTACCCCTTAGTTATGTTATTATTGTTTCTTTTTATGGATTTCTTTTTTTTTTTTCTAAGGGGCTACAACAATGAATGGATCCTCAAAGATGGAGTTTACAAGCTAGTTCTCTCTAGGCAATTTATCTCTTTTCTCCAATTCTAGACTAATCTCAACCCATAACAAAGTCTAAACTCACTCTCACCTTCGTTCCTTCTTCAGATGATCTCTCATTCTCCAACCCCCCAAGAAGCAATATACCCTTTTACAAATTTAAGTTCCAATGACAAAAAGATCTNAACAACCATATTAGAGACATACAATGAGTCTGATTTCAGGACACCTTTCCTTCAGCAATACCCCTTTACAAATTTAAGTTCCAATGACAAGAAGATCTCAAACCCCACCTAGCTTAGCCAACGCGACTAAGTCAAATGAAAGAGATAAACTCGTCACCCTAATGCTTACAAGCTTTTACACANTCTCAGTCAAAGAGAAATGTGCATTGGTTTGAAGGAAAGGTTTAGGTTTTAGGGTGAGTCACCATCTCAAAGATGGAGATAGGCCATTCAAATTATAAAAAGAGTGGTACAAATGGATGACATTATTTGAATGTGAGTGTTTAATCCATGATCATGATCAAAAGACCATAAACGAGAAAATTATTTCCAAATTAGGTTCAAGTTGATAGAGAATGATTTTAATTTCCCAAACCTTCACAAGAGCAAGTGGTCTAGGAACTACACTTCTCGCTTCGACGTTTGTGGAACACTCTGACGACATAGCCTAGGGAAGTATCTTGGAAAAATGACTTAAAGAATTTGGACCCAACAAGACAATGAACTTGGGCCCAATAGCCAATTGTTGACCCAACAAGGAAATTAAAAAAGAGAAATTGATAAGTCAGCATTCCTCTCTTTAAGTTCTTCACGACGGTCCCACCTCCTTTTTTCCTCTCGGCATGAAGTCAATGTCTCTCTCTACTTTTCTCCTCAAGTCCACGACGGCCCCACCATTTAGAGATGTCTTTTCTGAAAGGAAAAGACGAAATTGGCTCTTTTCTTCACTTCCCCTCTCTTCACACCGACGCCATCTTCACGAGTCCTCGCACTGATGTCAAAATTGTGGTTTCAGGACCGTCGTCTTCACCGTACTCTCCTCCGATACATCTCCAGGTGCAGCCCCGCGTCGTCTCCTGGCGCAGCCCCGCGGCGTCGACTCCACGAAGCTCCTCGGCGTCGGCTCCACGAAGCTCCTCGGCGTCGGCTCCACGAAGCTCTGCGGCGTCGGCTTCACAAGATTCGTCGTCGTCGGCTCCACGAAACTCTTCACGTCGGCCTCACCTCCTCTCCACCATCTGAGTTTCTTCTCTTAGATTTCGCCTTAGCTCCATTAGATCTCGGCACCGTCGGCTGCTCGGTTCACATCAACGTCGGCTCCACCGGATCTCGGAACCGTCGGTTTCTCAAATTCACGTCAAGGTCGGCTCCTCAAATTTCACCACCGTTGTCTTCGTCGCATGTGAAAGATGGTCGGAATGGTAGAGAGCAAATTCATGCCGGCTTCACCTTTTCTTTCTTGATTGGGGATGTCATGATTCCCTTAGTCGGCGTTGTTGACAAAATTGGTCAAGCGGTGGTTTCTTCTTCAAGCACCAAACTGTCGGTTCAAAGAAAAGGAGGAGGCATAGTAGGCATGAAGGAGAAAATGATTCAACTCACGAGACAAAAATTTTCTTTATAAAAAAATCAATAAACTAAAGATTAAGCTCCACTTCCACTTTCTCCTCAAAGTGATAACAATCACTATGCTTGAAGAAAAACATTCAGAGTTGAAAATTCAAAAAACCGAGGGCCACTCTTGCTATGAAGTCGTGACGTGGCCACAAACACAATCTTGACAAAGGAAGTGCTAGTCTAAAGATCAAACCCTAGATCTAGATATTTTTATCAAGAACACCAAGTAAATCTACAAAAAGCTAAAAAATATTGAGAGAACTAGAGAGAGAAAGTACCTTGAATTGTTGAAAGAGAGGGAGCAAGAGTAAAAATAAAAGGGAAGTGACTATTTATAGTCAAATGATAAAACTCTAGGTTTCATCTATTGGGCCGACCCAAATCTAGTGGGCTTGGACAAGATGTTGGCCCAAGTGAGTGGGGCCCAATTGAAGGGAGAAGCTAAATTTTCACTAAGCGTGGGAATAGTGGCTTTCATTGACGTTGTCACCCTCAAGCCATCGCACCAATATCTCCACCGAAGACATCTCCTTCTCATAGCAATCATCTTCCTCCTCAAGACGAGCTCGATCCTCCTTCAACTTTGAAGTATAATTCCTATGTTTTTCTAAGGCTTCGGTCCTACGGCCCAAGCTCGCCTTCACCGCGGAAATAGTCTCTTCCAACTCCTTGTTCTCCTTCTGAAGGAGCTAGGTCACTGCCCCGCGCTCTTCTCCAATTCAGCATTATTGGCGTCTCTATCCTTTAAGGCAGTCCCGTGACGTGCCACAAGAGCTTGCACTTAAGCAAGAAACTGAAATATAGAGCTGGGGTTTGAAAGGCAATGATAAACTTGTAGTAAAACAGGATCTAATCCTAACCACTTAGGACTAACAGGTTTTCCAACCTAGGATCTC
>OVAF01003126.1:0-13320 GCA_900406245.1 Odontarrhena argentea
GCAATGGAACTTGGAAGGGAACACTACTGCTTGCCATAACTTAGCTCTGATACCACTTTGTTGGACTGAAAAACTTTAATGAAGTGATGGAGAAAGTGTTTAAGTATTTGGAAGAGGTTTGGAAACTTTTAAGAGGAAAACTTTTTATAACTTGAATTCTAAGTACACTCTTAGTTCTTTCAACTTTTTCTTCACACGTACAAAAGAGAGGATGTGGAGATATTTATAGCCTCCATAGTACAAAATATCTTACATATTTTATTTATAATTCTAGATTATTATAACATAATATCTAGATAATCTTACTCTAATTATCTATATATTTCTCTTAAGGAGGTGGGGATGATTCTAGATATATTCTAGAAACTTATAAGGAGGTGGGGTGTGAGATATTTCTAGAGAAAATTCTAGAGTTGGATCAAGTATTGGGTTAAGCCCAATTAGTGATCCAATAATTAACTTGATCCAAAATCAAGTTTAATTTCCAACACATTCCAGAAAATGGCGCTACAGTTTGGCACTGATTTGGTGCTGAATGCTTCTAAGAATGGGATCCTTCTCCCCATCACACAGTCAGTTTCCAAGTCTAAGAAGGGCCAAGGCGTGCAGAACAAAGGTATATTCTATGGGCCCTAGACTTTAATTACTAAATCATGAAACTTCCTTCAACGAATTGATTAGACTGTGTAGGTTTAACTTGTTGTTGCGATGCGAACATCACATTAACTATTTTATGTGATCTTCAACAGGATTCTCGTCAGTGCTAGCTGCTTAGCAATAACCACACCATGTTCACCTAAACTCAATGAATTTCCTTGTTATGAGAAGAGTATATTTGACATTATGGAATTACAGGATATAGCTTTCTTTATATGTTGGATCCTGTTGTTTAATCTTCTCCGCATGAAAGTCTTTATCCTCGATAGTGCTTTGTGGATTGCAGTTTCCATTTCCCTTCATTTCCTGCCAATGACAGTGGCTAACTATGACTTTATTATATTTGTATAGTTACAACATTAGACCGTGCACATGCGGAGGATGCTTTGCTGCCAATTGCAAGAGTTGCTGATCTGCACGAGACAAAGAATTTACAACAACATTCATCTGATAAGGATACATACATGGTTGACCAAAGTCAAGCTGGTGAGTTTCACATTATGGTATCAAAGCCAACGTACCATCTTTAACACCATCACCGTACTGATGGATACTGCTTGATTGTTTTGGCCCTTTTACTATATACATTCAGATGCTTCAGTGCAAGAACCGCTCTGACCTTTTTGTTCATTCCTTTTTATTTTGAATTTTCAGATTATGTAGAGACATTTAGCATGGAGGACAGGTTGAGATCATTAGGGATACTTAAAAGTACAGATGAATCAAGCAAATTTTCCTATACTTCAGTAGTTGATGTTTTCCTATACTTCAGTAGTTGATGGAATTGATCTTGAGGTTATCTACCACCAAAGAAGGTACATTTTCTTTCTGGTTCCTCGGTTATTTGGCATGTTATACATGCTTCGGACACATTTCTGTAGAGATTTTAATTTTTATCTACCACTCATAGTAGTCATATAAACTTTTGTATTGGCAGTTAAAGTCTGCTGTTTTGTCAATGGCACCCTCCACAGCGTTCAAGACCCTAGAAGCTCTCTTTCTTATGTGGCAGACAAAAGTTTCTTAGAAGTTGGTTCTCTGCCATTCTCATACGCTATATGCAGTTATCTCATCAATGCTTGCTGTTGACATTTTTTATGATTGGAAAATTTAAACGCTCAAAAGCCTGATCTTTCTCTAGTATACTAGCAATTTTGTTCGTTATCATCAGCTTGGATAATGATACAAATTATGCATGGTCTTAACACAATTGCATTTATTGTAACAGGGGATGTGGTGGGAGGCATCTTCTTCCATGGATATACAGCATAATGGTGAATCATAGTCATTACATCATGTCCCAAGAACCAAAAAACCAACAGCTACTTAATACATTGCATAAGGTAAGAGATAAGATTTGAGCCAAGGATTTTTGTTAGTTCTGTAGAATTGGATTGGTTTTAAGTATGTTATACCATTCCTCCAGATTACCAATTCCCGAGGAACGGCTCTTCAATAGTTACAGTTATCTGGGCGCTTACAACTTGTTACAGCTCAGGTTACATATCAAGCATCTTCTTATCAAATTACCTTTGGAATGCATTCAGGGTTAGAGGACTGCATGTTTTGTGCTAGAAGCATTTGAGGCTGTGTCATCAACAATGTGACGAAGTTCCAAAGCTTTCCAATCTCGGCCTAAAAAAACAAAAGAAAACAATTATATATGTTCTTCAAACAGTCCAAAGTACTTTGGAGAGCCAATTGGCTACAGGATAACTACATTACAATACTCAACCACATCAAAATTCATTATTGCTTAGATCGAATGAAATGGAAAATTAAGATCTTTGATAATGATAAGAACCTGATCAGGAGGTGTAGAGAGAAGCGAGCTCAGGGTTTTAAGCTGAAATAGGTTGTTTGTGAAGCGATTGTGTTACTTGTTTGTTTACATCCTCCATGGCCACCTCTCAAGCTCTCATCGTGGTCTACGGGAGTTCGAGTAGCCCGCATTCTCCTATCTCCCATAAATATTTATCTTCGACCAACTCAAAGACAACCTCAGTGGAAGTCACCTTTACTTCTACTTCAAATATGTACAAATGCTCTCTTAAAACTTTAGCTTCAAAACACACTTCATCTTCACACGTAACAAATAGAGAACCCTGGGCCTTCCAATCCGTATCATCATCACCTTTATAAACCAGGCAGACGCAAGCCTTAAATCGCATGGATTTAGAAAGAGAGCCTTCATTCAATTTGATTGTCACTGAACAATCCCCACAAGTAGCTCGGTGATTGAAGCACAAAGGCACTTCTCTACCCGGTAAGACTGAAAATGGATCTGAATATGAATCTGAATCTGAAAATACATCTGAGGAACTAGTCTGAGTATGGATGATAAGGTCTCTTGCTTCTTGATTCAGATTGAAGCACTTTGCAAAGCGAAGACAAGACACTGGATTGTGAAAGGAACAATCTAGTCTCTCCAGGGACTCGCAACCTTCTGCATAAATCCCTGATAAGGAATTGGAAAATTGTGGGAGTAATACCAGTTTTCTACATCCCTTGATCACAAACCATTTTAGACGAGACATTCTCTTGACACATGGAGGAACCTCTTGTATCTCTGTATCGCTCAACTCCAGCCCTGTGATGATGTCAAGAGCCTGAGGGAATTCCTTGAGGTTTTCAAAGTACGATATCTCCAACTCATCAAGACGAGACCATGATCCGATCGAGAGAGGCACTTCTTCTATTGCGGTTTTGCTGAGCTTGAGTTTTCTAACGTTTGTGGAGATCTCAGGAAAACTCTTCAACATCGAGCAATCAGTGAGATCGAGCTCATCCAAAGACTCCAAATTGATGTTTGTCGGAAGAATCTCTAGTTTAGAGCATTCTTCTAATCTCAACTTCTTCAACTTCTGAAGGTTTCCAATAGAAAGAGGAAGTTCCACCAGACTCGAGCAACCTTGAAGATCCAATTTTTGAAGATTGGTAACATTGCCAATAGAAAGAGGAAGTTCCACCAGACTGGAGCAATAATAAAGATCCAATTTCTGAAGATTGGTGACATTGCCAATAGAAAGAGGAAGTTCCACCAGACTCGAGCAACCTTGAAGATCCAATTCCTGAAGATTGGTGACATTGCCAATAGAAAGAGGAAGTTCCACCAGACTCGAGCAACCTTGAAGATCCAATTCCTGGAGATTGGTGACATTGCCAATAGAAAGAGGAAGTTCCACCAGACTCGAGCAACCTTTAAGATTCAATTTCTGGAGATTGGTGACATTCCCAATAGAAAAAGGAAGTTCCACCAGACTCCGGCAACGACTTAGATCCAATTTCTTTAGATTGGTGGCATTTCCAATAGAAGGTGGAAGTTCCACCAGACTCGAGCAACTACTTAGATTCAAGGATTCTAGATTGGTGGCATTTCCAATAGAAGGTGGAAGTTCCACCAGACTCGAACAACTACTTAGATCCAAGTACTTTAGATTGGTGGCATTTCCAATAGAAGGTGGAAGTCCCACCAGACTCCAGCAACTTTGAAGGGACAAAATCTCAAGATTAGTGGCAGTTGAGAGATCAGAAATTTCCTTCAAGTTTTCAGAATGATCCAAATCCATCCTCTTGAGATTTGGAAGCCGCTGTACAGAAAAATTACAAGAAAACGCACATTAATTCATACAGTTACTGGTGAACACATAAAAGGAAAAACCACTAAAAGAACATAAAAACACGACCGTGCTCTGAGTATACAATTCAAACACCATCAATCTTTTTCCTTCACGCAAAAAAAAATTGTAAAAAAGAAAACAGATTTCTTACTCACTTTAATTCCATCCCACAACTTCTCAAGCTTGCTATAACGCATGATTAGCTCGACAAGGCATTCCACGTTCACAATAGAAGGCAAATATGTCATTGGAAACTCCGTCCATTGTAGTAATTGAAGTTTAGGAGATATATACTTCAGACCTCTCGGTAATTTTCTTTGATTATGGAGTCTTAAAAATTGGAGATTACTCATTCCTTCAAATGCTCTCTCACTCATATCTAATTCTTCTATGTCATCAACTTGGTTGTGATCTACGATGTTGCAGTCTATGGCTAGGACACTTTTACTACCCTGGAAAACGCAACAAAAAAAAGTAAAGATGGTTAGGTATCGAATAAACAAAATTTGTAGGGAAATAATGCACTGAAACACTAACTTCAAAACTTACCGCTGCATCACCAGTCAATACTTTACATATATCTCTTTCATCTACCAAAAACTGGCGCTGTCCAGGGTCATGAATATATTGTTTACGAACAATTTCTCTACCTAGTTTTACAAGCAAACTATGCATCTCTATACGTGACCAAAGGTCGTCGAAAGATATGAGAGATTTCTCAGCTAAGATATCAAGTCTTTGCCTCACATCCCTGAATTTCTTCCCAAGATGCTCTTCCACTCTCTCAGTCTTGTAATAGTTGAAAAAGCAAGCTATATGAAGAAATAATTCTTTATCTTCATCATCTAAAGCATCATAGCTGAACTTCAAAATGCTTTGAATATCAGTGTTAAGGCTACTCTCCAACCTCGGAAGTGACTTTGTCCAGTTTTGCTTGGACATTCCCCGAAAATAAGAGCCCATAACCCTTAGTCCCAAAGGAAGTTTACCAACAAGTTCTGTAACTTTCCAAGCAAGCTCCTCAAAACCATCTTCAGGGAACTTTTGACGAAAAGCAGACATGCAAAAGATTTGAAGAGCTTCATCAGTTGAAGGAAAATCCACCTTGTAGATATCTTTGATGTCGTGTGCTTTAAAAAGTTTTTGATCTTGTGCTGTAATGAGAATCCGACTCCCAGGACCAAACCACCAAGTTTCTTTCGCCAAGGCATCTAGTTGTACTATATGGTCCACACCATCAAGAACGACGAGAACTTTCTTGTCTTTCAATCTATCTCGGACAACTCCTAAATGAGAAACCTCCATGTCCTTATGGTTGGTTATTTGAGACATGAACTTTTGTTGTAATTGCAACTTTGCAGTGTAGTCATCAGAACAAGGGCTTGCATAGTTTGCTTTGATATCCTCCATAAAGACACTCAGTTGAAAACAGTTGGAGAGTTGGTGGTATACAACTCTAGCAATTGTGGTCTTCCCAATCCCAGGAGGACCCCAAATCCCGATCATCCTCACTTCATCTGAGTCTAGGCATAGCAATGGTTCCAGATTTTCCAAATGAACCCTCATCCCAACTAACTCGTCAAAGTCACTTGATATTGTGGAATTATTTAAGATGTTGGAAATATCAATGGCAATATCTTTGATCATAGCAGCTTCATTATGCCTAACAATAGAGGAACATAAAGTAAATAAAACATGGTAAACTCACAAATTTGTATACTTTGATGTGTTTTGAAAGACTAAGAGACTAACCAGTTGCTTGAATGATAACCGGCGACTGTGGCCACTTTTTCCAAAGCTTGCTTCCATCTGCCAATATCCTCCTTTGTTTTACCAAAACAAGTTTTCCTGAAGACTCTCCCAAAATCTCCGGTCAACTTTTTAACATCAGATGGATCCACTCTATAAAAAATGGCCATCACAGTTTGACCCAACTCTTCTCTGCACTTCATAATCTCCACCAGTTCGTCAAGACACCATTTTGAAGAAGCATAGTTCCNTAGCAAGATAAGTGCGATCTTAGATTCTCGAATCGCCCGAATGAGCTCTGGACCAATAGATTCTCCTCTTCTGATCTCATTATCAATGAATGGAGTGATTGCTTTTCTTTGAAACTCCGCCAGAATGTGACTGAGAAAGTCTCTGCGGACATCTTCCCCCCGGAAGCTGGGAAAGACATGGTGTGTCCAGGTACGAGATGAAGAAGATGTAGGAACTGATGGAGTTGATGATGATGAAGAAGAAGAAGAAGAAGAAGAAGAAGAGTCCTTTTCTTTGGGATCTTGATTGAATCTGAATTTTCTGAAAAGGGCGAAGAGTCCTATTGCAACAGCAACAATGGTGAGGAAAAAAGAAGAATCCATTAATTGGTATGATGGAAAGAGGATCAGGTATCACAAGAGAGATTTGTGGAAGAAAAGATTAGAGAAGAGACTTTGTATATACTGAACAAAGAACGTTGACTCCATTGACTTAGAATTTTGAAAATAGTAGCAAAAAAAGTCGTTTAGCTTCTTTTCGTCCTAGATATTTTCTCACAGAACACAGGTCCTACAAGAGCAACTAGCTTGCATGATAGGAAACTTGGTTTCACTTATGTCCAAGACAAAACTAAACAAAATAAAAAAAAGTTACTTTAAAACCAGAGCATAGACAAGATTTAAAGTAACTTTTTTTTTATTTTGTTTTACTGTAAGCTAAGAAGCTTCGTTAAAGTATGAATGTATGATTCCTTGGAAAAATTAAATCCAAGACACAACTCAACAAAATTTAACGTATGAAAGGAATCAGATAAAGCATAAACAAGCACGCGTGAAACTTTTTTACTACAGTAAAAGGAAAAGATAAAGTTTGGACCCATGTAAAAGAAAAAGGAAAACACGTGTAGTAGAAATGTACAAATTTTTCCAGGAAAAAGCAAAATGATTCTAGAAGGAAGCAGCAACGAAATGCATAAGGTGTCAAAATACTCTATATCAAACTCAAAGAATGCATAAGGAAGCAGCAACGAAATGCATAAGGTGTCAAAATACTAAAGTAATTTCCATGGAAGTAGTGATCAAACTAAAAAATCAGAATCTGATTCCTTTGGCTTGTAAAAAGAATGCAGAAGGTGTCAAAATACTTACATATTCGCTGATATCTAGAAAAACGGGTCCTACAAGAACAACTAGCAAAATAGTAAGCTTCGTTTAAAAAAATGTTTCCCTTAATTAGAAGAAAAAAAAAATTTCAAAATCAGAGATGAAAATATAAACTCTACACAGTATATGAAGGGAATCAGAAAACAGAAGCGACACATGACTCCATTTAATGTCCAATATTTCCATGAAATAGGTTGTGGCAACTTATTCTAGAAGGAAGCAAAACACATGTGAATTTTCAAGGAAGCAGTGATTGAACTCAAATGTCTCCACTAGAATCATTGGAATATTGGAAAAACAATGCAAAGGGTGTCAAAATAGTTTCCCTCATGCTGAGTTTTTTGTCTGTTTTTGGCTTTTTGCTAATGGAAATTCATTGAGTTACAAATCAAATACCCATATCAGTCCATTAGTGGAAAATATCGAAGAAAATCAATATTCCTAAATCGGAATAAGCAACCGTTTATACATAGTCATATCACCCAGCAAAATTACATTTGAATTATGAAGAAAACCTAAACACTACTAGAGAAGTCAGCCTACAATAAAATTTTTGGAGATTTTAGCCCTCTTAAATACCACATATATAATATAATATAATTAGTTTAATTTTCAAAAATGTGAATATAGCTACTGATCATAGAAGAATGGGCCAGTCTCAAAGGATAAATAATTTAAATACTAAATCTTTTTCAGCCTCTTCCATATCAAGTGCAACTTTTTTTCAAATATCTCTACGAATTGATTTGATTCTCTGTAACTTTTTTGAAACAGGTTTACTATTAAAATGCAGAAATTAAAAAGTTACAAGGATACGACAATGAAGTCATATAGTGTTTAAAGTTGTTGAAAATTAAACAAGCGTACAGATTGATTCTCTGTATCTTGGTTGCCAAAAGATGCGCAACAGGTCACTCTCTCTCAATAGTAATAAGAAAGTATTGCATTACCTTTGAAATGAATTCAGGGTTTAATAAATGAACGTTCCAAGCCTTAAGCATGTAACGTTGTGTCATCAACATGTTTCTCAAAATCATCCTGCTGACTTGAGACGCAAGCTACCCGACATAGGCCTAAAACACCAAAATGATTACAAATGTTTTAAAACTAACAACAACAACAAAAAAAACCGATCCTTAATTCCAACATTACGATCTGCAAAATTTACACGGCTTGTGCTCAAAGAGGGAACAATACTCATCTGAGCAAAGTATCAAAAGTCATGGAAGAAATTCAGCACTGATGAAAATGAACACATTACACTCTTAAGCTACAGAGAAATTCGTATAGAAGAAAAAGAGTGACAGGACAATAATAACAACAAGAAAAGGCACAAACATGACCGAGAGAAGCGAATATATGAGTGCTCTATATGATTTCTCCATCGGTAGCAAAATTTTGGTAGTTATTATCAATGTGTCTCTTGTCCTGTGCAGTGGTGTCAATTCGATTTCATCTTCTACAGATGCCTTTTGTATACACCAGTGGTGGTGCAGATGGGATGGTTTGTGAAAGTGATCTGAAAGCTCAAAGCTTCAACATAAGAAATTTTGTATATACCAGTGGTGGTGCAGATGCAGGTGCTTCCGTTGGTTTCTTCAAATATGTTTTAACTGCCTAGAAGCCACATTGAAGTAATACATGGAAATTTAACATGCATAGGCTTGACAATATATTACCTTGCTGATAATGCTTTTGCTCTGTTTTGTTTCCTCCCACTAGTAGATAGAAAAATATTAGCAACTGCATCTTCTCAGGTTCTATATCGAATGTGAACCGTACAAAAGTCGCATTAGCAACTGAAGATTCTTCGCTTAAACAACACAAGGGCTCATTGCCAATTATCTTTAATTTGCTGCAAAACTACAAGGCATTTTGAAGCCTGGTTCTGCAAATGCATTTATTGCGTCTGGATTGCTCGTTAAACCATCATTTTGTTGGACTGAAAAACTTTAATGAAGTGATTGAGAAAGTGTTTAAGTATTTGGAAGAGGTTTGGAAACTTTTAAGAGGAAAACTTTTTATAACTTGAATTCTAAGTACACTCTTAGTTCTTTCAACTTTTTCTTCACACGTACAAAAGAGAGGATGTGGAGATATTTATAGCCTCCATACTACAAAATATCTTACATATTTTATTCATAATTCTAGATTATTCTAACATAATATCTAGATAATCTTACTCTAATTATCTAGATATTTCTCTTAAGGAGATGGGGGATGATTCTAGATATATTCTAGAAACTTATAAGGAGGTGGGGTGTGAGATATTTCTAGAGAAAATTCTAGAGTTGGATCAAGTATTGGGTTAAGCCCAATTAGTGATCCAATAATTAACTTGATCCAAAATCAAGTTTAATTTCCAACACCCCCTCTTAAACTTGATTTTGCTACTCCGAGCAAACTCCTCATCTTGATGAAGTCTTTTCGTTTAAGAGGCTTGGTGAAGATATCGGCTACTTGATCATTCGTCTTCACGTACTCCAATTTCACATCCCCCTTAGCAACACATTCTCTAATGTAGTGAAAGCGTGTGTCAATGTGCTTACTTCGATCATGGAAGACGAGGTTCTTCGCCAATGCAATAGCCGACTTGTTATCCACAAAGATCTTTGTTGGCTCCTCTTGTGGCAAACTCAACTCCTTTAACAAGTTTCGTAACCAAATTGCATGGCAAACACATGAAGTGGCAGCCACATACTCCGCTTCACAAGTGGAAAGAGTAACAATTTGTTGCTTCTTGGACATCCATGTGAAAGCCGTATCTCCAATGTAAAATACGAAGCCGCTTGTACTCTTTCGGTCATCTACATCCCCGCTCCAATCGCTATCGNTGATCATCTACATCTTGAATTCCTCGAACATGCTTGGATTGTTACCCGTGAATATCAAGTCATCTACATATAAGCATGCTATCAATATATCCTTATCTTGAGTTTTGATATAAAGTGCATGCTCATATGGACACTTGATGAAGTTTTTCTCCTTGAAGTACTTATCAATTCGAGTATTCCAAGCTCTTGGTGCTTGCTTTAATCCATAAAGCACCTTGTTTAACCTCAAGACTTTGTCTTCTTCTCCCTTTACTATGTAGCCTTGCGGTTGCTCAATGTAAACTTCTTCTTCAAGGTCTCCATTTAGAAATGCTGATTTAACATCCATTTGATGTATCCTCCAACGGTTTTGAGCCGCCAATGAAATGATTATTCTAACAGTTTCTAGACGAGCAACAGGAGCGAATACCTCGTCATAGTCGATTCTGGCTCTTTGACTATAACCTTTGGCCACCAATCTTGCCTTGTATTTTTCAACTTCTCCCTTAGGATTTTTCTTTGCTTTGTACACCCACTTTACACCGATCGCCTTGTGCCCATTCGGAAGTGAAGCTAACTCCCATGTATGGTTCTTTTGTATCGCCTTAATCTCCTCATCCATTGCATTTCTCCATGTCTTCTTTTCAATAGCTTCTTGAAAATTCATGGGCTCACAATCCGCAAATAGACAAAATAAGGTGAGATTGTCTTGATTTTCGGTTACCTCGTAAATTTCATCAAGACTTCTAAAGCGCGGAGTCCTTTCGCTCGAACTTTCATCTCCTTGAGAACTTGTGANTCTTGAAAACTTGTGATTGGTGAGGTTGGTGGGGTACTAGGCTCTTCCCTTGGTTGCTCCACGTCATCTTCCTCCACTTGTGGAAAGAAATTATAATCTTCATTATTTGATTGCCAATCCCATTCGCCTTCTTCATCAAAAATAACATTTCGGCTAACGATTCTCTTCCNCAGCCTTTGGAGTTGGCGTCGTAACCAATGAAAATATATTTCTCGCTTTTGTCGTCAAGTTTGCTCCTTTTCTCGTCCGGTACATGAGCATGAGCTAGACTTCCAAAAACTCTTAGATGAGAAACACCGGGTTTCCTTCCGCTCCAAGCTTCTTGTGGTGTTTTTCCCGCGACGCTTCTTGTTGGGGACCGGTTTAGTAGATAAACCGCACACGCGACTGCTTCCGCCCAAAACTCCTTTGGAAGTTTCTTGCTCTTAAGCATGCTTCTCGCCATCTCAAGTATTGTTCTATTTTTCCTTTCCGCCACTCCATTTTGTTGAGGGGATCTTGGCACCGTTAGTTGTCTTCGAATGCCGTTATCTTCACAATACTTTATAAATTCTTTAGAAGTAAACTCTCCTCCTCGGTCGGATCTCATGGCTTTGATCGCAAGACCACTTTCCTTCTCAACATGGGTTTTAAACTTTTTGAAGTTTTCAAACACCTCCGATTTTTCCTTCAAAAAGTATACCCATGTTTTTATAGAATTATCATCAATAAAGAGAAGGAAGTATTTATTATTACCGAGTGAAATTGGCTTGATTGGACCACATACATCTGTGTGTATGAGTTCTAGCGGCTTCCGAGCTCTTGTGTCAGACTCCTTTTGAAAGCTTAGTTTGAATTGCTTTCCAAGTAGACACCCTTCACATACTTGATTTGGATGGTTGATGCAAGGCAATCCTCTCACCATATACTTCTTTGAAAGTATCTCTAATCCTCCAAAATTAAGATGCCCGAACCGAAGATGCCATAACCAAGACTCCTCTTTGAAACACATCTTGAGACATCGTGCCATGTCTCTTTGAATGTTAAGAACAAACATTCGATTTCTTGACATCGGCACCTTGGTAATGAGTTTGCTTTCACGATCTCTTATAGAAAGGTGATTATCTTTTAATTGGATATCATAACCTTTCTCTAAGAGTTGTCCAAGACTCAAGATGTTGGTCTTCATGCTTGGGATATAATAAACGTTGGAAATAAATTGATGGTCTCCATTCTTTAATCGGATAAGAATTTTTCCTTTACCCTTCACATCCATCTTCGATTCGTCTCCTAGAGCCACATTTCCGTTCATCGATTCATCAAGCTCCACAAACATGTTTCTTCGTCCACACATGTGATTGCTTGCACCACTATCGAGGTACCACTTATNTTTCACATCCATCTTCGATTCGTCTCCTAGAGCCACATTTCCGTTCACCGATTCATCAAGCTCCACGAACATGTTTCTTCGTCCACACATGTGATTGCTTGCACCACTATCGAGGTACCACTTATGAACCTCATCTCGTTCTTCATTCTTATACGCCATTAGTAGCATATCTTCTTCTTTTCTTCTTTCTTCAACATAGTTGGATTTCTCCTCAACGTAGTTAGACCTCTCTTCAACTCGTTTAGGAGCTCTACACTCAGAAGCATAATGTCCAAACTTTCCGCAATTATAGCATTTAACACTCGATTTATCATACCTTGATTTGGGTATTCCTCGTCCACGGCCTCTTGATGAGCTTTCTCCTCTTTGGTTCATGCTTTCATCATAGGGCATCCGACCTCGTCCTTTTCCAAATCCGCGACCTCTTCCTCGTTCTTGACCACCATCTCGTCTCGGATGACTTTGACCATCTTCTTTAGCTCGATCAATCCGCATCTTGAGTACTTGCTCAAAAATATCTTCTTTCTTCTTCATCTTTTCTTCATAAGCTTGTAGCGACCCAAGAAGTTGCTCCATCGTCATAGCTTCCAAATCCTTTGTTTCTTCCGTAACGGTGACGATGTAATCAAATTTTGGGTCCAACGATCTTAAGACCTTCTCCATAATTCTCACTTCATCTAACTTCTCACCGTTTCTTTTAAGGTTGTTTGTAACCGCCAAAACTCTTGAAAAATAATCCGATACAAGTTCACCTTCCTTCATTTGCAAAGTTTCGAATTCCCTTCTTAGAGTTTGAAGACGTACCTTCATTACTTGCTCCGCTCCTTTGTAGGAGATTCTAAGCTTCTCCCACGCATCTTTTGCCGACTTTGCTTCTACGACCTTCTCGAACGTATCTTCATCTAATCCTTGATGGATT
>OVAF01003128.1:545-13297 GCA_900406245.1 Odontarrhena argentea
TGATGTATCACCATAAACCCCCTTTAGAGTCTCCCATAGCTCTTTTGCCGTTTTACAGTAATGATAAGCCTCAAGAATGCTTATCTCCAACGAACTTTGTATTGCTCCAAGTACCACTTGGTCATCTTGGAACCACTTTTCTTCTTCGGGTGAGAGTTCCTCCTCTTCTTCCCCCTCTTTTTCCTTTCCTTTCTTTGACTCTTTGAGCTTCTTGGGCTCTATGTGGTGCCACAAACCTTTACCACAGATTGCATTCTTGGTTGTTCCCGACCTTTCGTTCTCCCATCTTGCTCTCGGGTCAGATTTGGGTCTTGAGCAAACGTTGAGCTTCACGTAAATTAGCCTTTGCAGAGTGAAATTGAGGACCAACTTTGCTGAGAAACCTTTCCAATCCGATGCACCAAATGCTATTACCCACCGGACAAACTTTTGGCGCCAAAATGAAAATTCAAATTTGGCTTGAACAAATGATGAACCGACTTCAGAAATGGGATCTAGAGATGAAGAAGAGATGATTATGTGAAGAAAGTTTGGTGAGAAACTGAACGGAGTGCTATTGTCCAAAGGATAATAGCTCTCGGATGAAGAACACAAAGTAGCTTGCGGAAACGATTTGAGAATTTGTAAAATCTAAACTGAATCTTTGAGTGAGAGTATGTGAGAATTGGAATTAGAGAATGAAATGGATCATAGCTCTGATACCATGTTAGAAGTGGTAGAGAATCATGTTGAGAATTAAAGAGAAATTAGAAAGATAGAATAGAGAATTTGTGTCAAATCTCTTAAGTTTTCCATGTTACAATGATGCTGAATATATAGACTACAATACATCAGTTTCTAACAGCTAAGAGGAGAGAAGAAAGCTCGGTTCCATATGCTGAAGTGACCTCTTGGTGTGATGCCAACTATTGCTCCATTTGACTCATTGACTAGCTACTCCACCAATGGCTCTTTCCTCCTTGGGAAGGAGCTCTTCACATGTTGTATTTGACTTCTATCCATTTGGTGTTGCTTCTAGAAGATGGTCCCACCTTTGCACATGTGAACCAAAGACATCTCCAACTCTCGGATCCTTTTATTCTTCTTGGATGCTTTAATGTCTTAACTACATAATTAAGCTAAAGGCTCTAAATGGTACCAACTTATTTATAATTCCAGCTTATTTCAACTGATTTTTTTTTCAGCTGGTACCATTTGAATCAGCTTATTCCACTTTTAAAATCAGCTGGAATTATAGGTAATAATAGATTAAATAAAGAAAAATTATTTTTTTCTCTCTTTTGTTTCATAGGTAATTGCTATTTAATTTCATACATAATGTTATTTTAATTTCATTTTAAAAGTTATAAAGTTTTTTCTTTAGTATATATACATATAAGTAATGTATTTTTATAAAAAACTTATTATATTATACTTAACATTTATTATTTGAGTTACCGTAATATTATATACATGCATGTGAACAAAAAACTTGTTTTCTTTGAGGTTTTAATTATACGAGAACGAAAAACAAAAAATACTTTCAAAAAAACAAAAAAATACTTAAAAAATACATATATCAACTTATATATGTAAAAAATTTCTTCGACATTTATTTTTAAATTTTTAAATTACTTACTTACATATCATATTTATATATATATTGGAACGGAACGGATATTGGATGGGATAACGGATCCCAAACATTTTTTTCACCTCTAGAAATTATTCATTCATAAATTTTTTTTATTGCCAACAACTATTCCATCATTAATTATTAAAAATAAATAAATTTATTAATTTATCTTTGTTATCTTACTTACCTTATCAACTATATTTATTTTTTTAATGAAACTAATATGTTACATTCAGCTAGTACCATTTACATTTCAATATATTCGGCCAAATTCCGCCGAAAATCTCAAATAAATTCAGCCAGATTCCACATTCAGCCAGATTCAGCCGGTACCATTTACACCCAAATGCTTAATTATGCTGACCGTGTAATTTAATAGGTTGCAATATAAATTAGATCGTCGTTTTTGTAATAAGTTTTGGTTTCATAATTTCCGAGTCTCAATTCAAACTTTAATTTCTTGGACTAATGTGGTTTTGACTTTTGATCACAAAACAGTTTTACTTCGTTATTAATTTGTTTCCAACAGAAGTACAGAAAGCAGTTTAGGTATGACTCTAGAATGCTACACAAGTCTTTGGTTATAGAAGCCGTTCTGGCTTGGAATCAAAGTAAATCATGGTTGTGATACTTCAGTGGCATACAAACTCAGCACTTGTAGGAAATCTCTAAGCAAATGGAAAAAAGAGAATTCTATTGAAATTATTTTTCTCACGGTTGGAATTTTACACATTTTTGTTTGGATCCAAAGAAAGCTAAATTCCCAAGATATGAAGGATATCAGACCAAAGTTATTTCTGAGACTTGACGACGCCTCAGAATAAGAGAGAAATCAAGATCGAACATTTGTATTTCAAGGCCGAATCCATCTCCAACGACCACCACTAAGCGTCCTCTGCTTAAGACTCTGTTCTTGATTAGTTCAGCTGTCAATGTCTTACCTCGAAGACACGACATAAGAATCTCAACCATGTTTTTTCTCAACTCTTCCACAGAGAACCAGACGACAGGGACTTGAATGCCATCACCAATGATTGATCCTCTCACTCCAAAGTACCTGAATCATGCAACGGTGACATGTCAGTGCCTCTCCTTTCGTAACAAGTTCAAGCCAAGCAAACAAAATCTTCGTAACAAGTTCAAGCCGAGCAAACAAAATCTTCTGAGCTGTAACAAAAAATGTGAAAGCTGCTTACTCCTTTTCCAACATGGTGTACATTACTCTCGGGCTTTTACTGAGAAGTGATCCCTGAGAGATTAGCCAAACAAATGTTTAAAAAGTTTTCAAACAAATCACATTGAAAGAAAGCTCATAGCTAAGAAGTTAAGTTTACCTTGTGTAGAATCTCCCCTTGGGAAGTAGCAGCGTTCGAGCCAAGAGTCTGTATAAAGAGAGAATCATTACATAAAGATATCTATGTAATGTAATTCAAATCTTCCATATAGATAGCTTTTATTAGTGTTTTTGCATCTCTTTACCTTAAAAAAATGTGCAATGGTTTGAAGAAGATGAATCAAATCAGGAATCGCGACTCCCCGAATCAAAAGCGATGTGACAATGATACAGACCCACCTGTAAAATATCAAAAGATGCCATGAATTCTCTAACAAAGAATACAATGAACTGAATCATTCAAAAGGATGTATTAATACCACTGAGGAAAGGTGAGAGAATGGAGAAAGGCAATCAAATGTTGAAGAGAGGCAAGAGCATCAGCAACATTATGTAAAGCATAGGCCTTGGAAACTCCAGACTGCAACACCCATTCGGCCACGGCACTGGAACCAAAGGATCGATACGATGCGATCGGCGAGGACTGGAAGGCAGAGACATTGGCCAAGGAGAGGAGACTGTGGTATCTTGGTCTTGAAGGAACTTCCTCGGGACGAGTCTGAAGAGGGATTAGACAAGAGTACGAGGATCGGTGAAGCCTCCCAGATCTAAGCGACAAACAACGGATCATTGACACTATCCAACCTGAAAGAGAAACCAAACACGGGAATATGATCCCACAGCAAAATCGAGATCCGGCTGACTTAGAATTTGGGTTTACCTAGAAAACGCGGATTAGGTTTAGGGTTTTAACAAATAAAAATTAGGAAATGTGTTAAAAAAATTTCTTTTTAACAAATAAGGCATGGAGAATATGCACCGTTGGATAGATGCCCTACGATTCCCTCTTTGATGATAAAGAGGAATCTGATGCGTCTGAGTTCAAATGCGCAGCCAACTTCATTAGTTCCATTCTCACTGATCGGAAACCATGTCTTCAATAACCCAGGAAGAAGATAAGAAGCCCGGAGATGGAGGAGTTCACATCAATCTCAAGGTCAACAGTCAGGTATCTCTTTCAAGGCCTTGATTAGGGTTTTTTTTTTCCTTCTCGCTGCTTTCTGATTTCGCGATTCTAGGGTTTCGTAGTATCTACCGTTTAGTGGGTCTTCCTTAATTTTAGGTTTTATTGTCTTCTTGCTATTCCTATTAGACAGAGAAACGTTGAATGTTGTAAGCGATGCTATCTCATAGTTTTGAGTGTATATGTGGCGACATTGTTACCAAACAATTATAGCACTCCAATCTATGTAGCTTGTTGTCTGTCTCTGTACTAAGTTTTCAGAGAGTTTGTGTTTTGAATTCTCATAGAAAAGAGCCTTTGTTTTGTTGCTAGGATGGAAACGAGGTCTTCTTCAGGATCAAGAGAAGCACTCAGCTCAAAAAGTTGNAATAGTTTTGAGTGTATATGTGGCGACATTGTTACCAAACAATTATAGCACTCCAATCTATATGTAGCTTGTTGTCTGTCTCTGTACTAAGTTTTCAGATAGTTTGTGTTTTGAATTCTCATAGCCTTTGTTTTGTTTCTAGGATGGAAACGAGGTCTTCTTCAGGATCAAGAGAAGCACTCAGCTCAAAAAGTTGATGAATGCCTATTGTGACCGCCAATCTCTGGACTACAACTCCATCGCTTTCTTGTTTGATGGCCGTCGTTTGCGTGCCGAGCAGACTCCCGACGAGGTAGACCTTATATCCATTCTTTCCCCTTTCGAGTTTTCACTTTCTGTTGCTAACTCTTTCATACTACAGCTTGANACTTAACCTTATATCCATACCTTCTTTCCCCTTTCGAGTTTTCACTTTCTGTTGCTAACTCTTTCATACTACAGCTTGAAATGGAGGATGGTGATGAGATTGATGCTATGCTTCATCAGACCAGTGGTGGCTCTGGAGGTGGCGTGACACTATTCCGGCTTTAGGGCTCTCCATAAGATTGTGTGATATGAATGGTTAAGGAGTAATCGGGTTTAGGATCTGCAGGCTTTAGATTTTAAACGACCAATAGTATTGTGCCGTGTAGGTGTTCGAAGAAAACGGAAAATTTTTAAATTCTTAAAAATGAGAATTTCAAGTAAAAAAAAAAAAAACAAAACAAAAAGATATTTTCAAAGAAACGCCCACAAAAAAGTATATTTTACAAATTAGGAAAAAACACAAAAAAAAATTTAATAATCACAAAATATATAAAAAAACGAAATTTTTAAAAATAATAATATCTGTGTGTTTTTGGAAAAATGGAAAGTTAAAAAAAAAATAAAAAAAGGAAATGACAAACTTATAAAAATATATTAATAACTTAATGTTANTTGGAGGTGGCGTGACACTATTCCGGCTTTAGGGCTCTCCATAAGATTGTGTGATATGAATGGTTAAGGAGTAATTGGGTTTAGGATCTGCTGGCTTTGGCTTTAGATTTTAAACGACCAATAGTATTGTGCCGTATAGGTGTTCGGAGAAAACGAAAAATTTCTAAATTCTTAAAAATGAGAATTTTAAGTAAAAAAAAAAAAAAAACAAAAGGATATTTTCAAAGAAACGCCCACAAAAAAAAATATATTTTACAAATTATGAAAAAACACAAAAAAAAATTAATAATCACAAAATATATAAAAAAACGAAATTTTTTAAAATAATAATATTTGTATGTTTTTGAAAAATGGAAAGTTAAAAAAATAAAAAAAGGAAATGACAAACTTATAAAAATATATTAATAACTTAATATTAAATTATAAAGAAAATGTTCAAGTTCTTATAAATGATAGTTTCAAGTACAAATTTTTTTAAAAAAATATATTTTCAAAGAAAAACCTATAACAACAAATAAAACACTTTTTGAAATAATCACAAAATAATCACATCAAAGAGAGAAAGCATATTGATTTTAGACTATGATTCCTACATTTTTTCCCCTTCCGGCCGAGTCCCTTCCTAGCTTGGTACTTGATGATTTTAAAAATCTTTTTTTTTTTTTTTGCCAACGAAATGTTTATATATTAATCAAGAGTATGGGAATCCCTAGTTACAAGAGTTTGTAAAAAAACAGGACAAGTATCAAATATTTCCCATAGAATCGGACTCCGAATGGCATATTTTGCTAAGAAGTCTGCACACCCATTTGTAGTTCGTGGTCTATAGGCACAAGTCAGAGTGGTGAAGCTCTCTTTCCATAGTTTTACCGTGTGAAGATAATGGAACAATCTGTGATTTGGACTTTGGGTAACAAGCAAGTGATTAATGACTTGATTGTCACCTTCAAACTCAACATTCCGATATCCTAATCCCCAACAAGATTGTATAGCCCAAATCAACGCACTGAGCTCGGCTTCTTCAATAGTAGCGCGACCTTGGAACTTGGTGTAACCGCAGTGGAGGACATGGCCAGAATGGTCCCTTACAATCCATCCTAACCCAGAAGTGGGGTTATTCGGGAGGTGGGCCACATCATAATTACACTTAACAGAACCAGAATTAGGCGGTGTCCATCGTTGAAGTCGAATTGGAGCAGAGGTGACACCGGTGTGGTCAGAAGAGATAGTCAAGCCGCGGGCAGAAATCCATTCATACAAATCAATGCGAATGCTTTGGATCGTTTGACTTGATGAAACAATCTTCTTCTGAAAGAGAAGTAGGTTGCGTGCCTTCCAGATTCGCCAGAGAATTAGGAAAGGTAACATTTGAATCTCTGGGGCAGAGCGATGAGTGTGATAATGATCTATAAAGGAGCGAAGCTTATCTTCCAAAGAGACAGATGGGTCACAAAGTGAGACCATGGGAAATCGAAATGATCGCCACACTTGCTCTGCATATGGACAGAGGAAGAAGAGGTGATCATTAGATTCAGTTAATTCACAACATCGAGGGCATGACGGAGTAGCTTGGAGATGACGGCGTCGGAGATTTTCAGTAGTGGCAAGAGTCTTTGAAGCAAGACGCCATAGGAAATGATGTAACTTTGGTTGAATATCGAGATTCCAAATTGCTTGAGCAATGTCAGGACAAGTATCGAGAGGGGATTGGGAACCCGCCAATGTGTCATCCGAATTAGAAGCGAGCCAATAACCAGACTTAACGGTGTACACGCCATTAGCAGTATAACCCCATAAGAATGTATCAGGAACAGGCCTTGGTGGAAGAAAAATCTTGTAAATTAAATGACGATCCGATGGGTGAATAAGATTCTCTATGACGTCTTCATTCCACTGATTAGTTTCCTCATCAATGAGGTGACTGACAGGAAGAGTGGGATTAACCATTGGGAGTAGTAATGGGGCTCGCGGAGGAGAGATGGGAAGCCACGGATGAACACCAAGTAGAGTGTTATTGCCGTTTCCAATAGAGATTTGGGAACCTTGTTGGAGGAGATCAAGACCAAAGCGCAAAGATTGCCAACCATAAGAAGGACGAGAGCCACGACCAGCACCAAAAACATCGCCATTCCGGAAATAACGATGGCATAACAAGCGATAGATAAGACTATGTGGGCGGTGAAGTATTTTCCACATTTGATTTGCCAGTAAAGCCTGGTTAAATTCATGAAGGCTACGAAAGCCAAGACCGCCCGTGCGTTTAGACGTGGATAGTTTGCGCCAGGAGACCCAATGCAATTTACGCCTATCAGAAGTTGAACCCCACCAGAATCGAGCGAGCATGGCCTCAATGTCATTACAAACCTCAAGCGGTAATTCGAAGCAATTCATAGAAAAGACGGGCATCGCATAACCCACAGACTTTATCAAAGTTTCCTTACCGGCTGTGGATAGGAATCGAGATTGCCAACCAGTGATAGTGTGGAGAACACGATCCTTGACAAAATTAAACATCTGAGACTTCTTCCGATCAAAACGTTCCGGTAATCCCAAGTATTTACTATTTCCACCAGTTTTGGCAATTCCTAGGATAGCCTGTATCGTGGTTCTAGTATGGGCATAGACTGTAGTACCAAAGGTTATGGAAGATTTTTCCAAATTGATGAACTGACCAGAGGCTGCAGCATACTTATTGAAAATCTCCAGGAGATGGAAGCTATTACGTTGATCAGCTTTGACAAAAAAGAAGGAATCATCTGCAAACAATAAATGGGAAACCGCTGGGCCACCATGGCTGATTTGTATGCCCTGGATTTGTTTTAAACGTTGTGCACGGTGAAGTAAAGAACTCAACACGTCCGAACAGAGGATAAATAAAGATGGCGAGAGAGGATCACCCTGCCGTAGTCCACGTTGTCCGTCAAAGTGTCCATAAGGACTGCCATTAATAAGAACGGAGAAGCTGGGAGAGGTAACACAGGACATGATCCATGATATCCATTGTTCAGAAAATCCTTTCCGACGCATAACCTCCTCAAGGAATTGCCATTCGAGACGATCGTATGCTTTACTGATATCGGTTTTAACTGACATGAAATTCGTAGAGCACGGGGCACGAGTACGGAGTGCATGAAAAATTTCATGAGCAATGAGTATATTATCAGTAATATATCTCTCCGGGATGAAAGCTGCTTGTTTATCCGATACCACAGAAGATAATATGCTCTTCATACGATTAACCAGAATTTTCGATATGATTTTGTATGTAACGTTGCATAAACTGATCGGGCGGAAGTCTTTCATCGAAAAGGGGCGATCAGACTTAGGGATAAGACATAAGTTGGTATGATTCCACCCATTCGGCATCGCACCTGTTGTGAAGAACGATTACACCGCTTGAATCAGTGCATCACCAACGATGGGCCAAAACTTTTGATAAAAATCAGCAGTAAATCCATCAGGCCCAGGGGCCTTATGAGGCCCAATAGCAAACAAGGAGTTTTTCACTTCATCTGCGGTAATAGGCCTGACAAGTCCAGCATTCATCTCCGGCGTAACGACAATTTCCACCGCTTCCAACACTGATGAAATATCCCGAGAGCCAGTGGAGGAAAACAAATCAGAAAAATACCGTATGGCTTCCTGAGAAATAGCATCATTACCCCGGAGAACCTGACTTTGCGCATCATGGATATTGATGATTCTATTACGAGCTCGTCTATTCTTAGTCGCAGCATGAAAGAATTTGGAATTTCGGTCACCCTTTGTAAGCCAGGTGTTGCGAGATTTCTGTTTCCAGAAATTCTCCTCCAAGCGATAAGCATCAGCTAACTTCTGTTTGAGGGATTGAAGCTCATCAAAATCCGGATTCAGGTTCATGTTGGTAATATCAATTTTTTGTTGTAATTCCCTGATGAGTTGTGCCGAATTAGTTTGGTGAGTGCGTTTCCAAAGAGAGATACTCCGGCGTGAAGCTTGAATACGATCAGAAACCGTTGAGTTGTCGCTGAGGGAATGATGATTCCACCCTTGCTTTACTATGTCTACAAAAGACGGTTCTTCACTCCACCGAGAATCATATCAGAACAATCTACGACCTCCCTCTGTATGACTTTGGAGTTGGACTATCGCCGGTCTATGATCAGATTCAACCATTTCCAAATACTTAGTCTCAGCCGCAGGGAATAAAGCACGGAATTCGGAATTCGCAAAAGCTCTGTCCAGCCAACATTGGATGTTATGATGTCTACGCTTTCCAGCCCAAGTCATATTACAGCCTGTGTAAGGCAAATCAGAGACTTGACATGTGTTCACCATGTTACGAAAATTAACAAAGCTCCATGGTTCTCTCACTCTACCACCTCTCTTTTCATATGAATGCAAAATTTCATTGAAATCACCAAACATAAGCCATGGGCCAACACGATTGATTGCAATACGTTCTAAACGTTCCCAGAGAATATGTCTGAGTTGACGAATAGGATGACCGTAAATGCAAGAGAGATAATACGAAACACCTTCATTAGATATCTTACAATCGATCAAACGTTCATCAACATAAATAAAAGATACAGACACAGACTTCTTCCATAGAAGAGCTAGACCACCACCTATACCTATAGGCGAAACACACTTGACACCATCAAATCCTAAATCCGCAGCAACATCACGCACCACATCATCGGGATTCTTGGTCTCAATGAGAAAGAGTATGTCCGGAGAATAACGTTTTGTCATTCTCTTAAGGCGTCGAACTACCGAGGACCCTTTCAAACCTCGGCAGTTCCAAAACGCCGTATTCATGGCGACTCCGGTGGCTTTTGGCCCACCGTACCATCACGAGCATTGGTTGGGTGATGTGAAGCATCGGGATCAGTAGCAGGAGAGGAAGAAGACGCCGCATCCGTGGGAGAGAACCAGTTACGTAACGCCAAGCCTTCAATTTGGTTACGCCTCCTCTTCACAAGACGTTCCTGAACATCCTCAAATGCCAGGAATCGATTCATATCACAATAAATCAGGGAGCCAACATCCGGTTCACCAATATCAGTGGGGGCCTTACACTTTTTGAATGCTGAAGCAGGGGACATCTCGGGATCAGGAGCGTTGGAATCCGCAGGAGGAATGGAACGAATAGGTTCCGCAGGGATCGGAGAAGATGGACGGTTGGGAGTATCATCATTATCATCATTGTCTTCATCATCTCCATCATCTCCATCAGACGGAGGAGGAGGAGCATCATCCACCGGATTGTTAAGTGGGCACAAAGCAGCGTCATGAGATAGCATCCCACAATTAACACAGAAATTGCGGAGTTTTTCATAGTGAAACTTTAGCACAGCCATCTCATCACCAAACCGAAAAGGACGCTGGAAACGCAGTGGTTCCGTAACATCCCAAAGCAATTTGACCCGAACGTAGTTGACGTTGTTAGCACCTTCAGTAGTAAAGTCGGTCTCAAGGAAGTGACCGATCTCATCGCCAACAGCCATAACCATCGCCTCGGACAGATATTGAACAGGTATGCCCCGGATTTGAACCCAGAAAGGGATGTGCCTCAAATCCGCCTCTTGCAAATTTGGTGACCATTGTTGAACGATGCACATCCATTCATTGAAACTCCACGGGCCGCGACGAAGCACAGAGAGCATCACATCCTCGGATTGAAAGATAAATTGGATCCTCTTATCCGCAATTATCCGAGAAGTCACATCCCCTCCTGTTCCCCAAAGACGGGTGAGAGAGTTCATCATTGCCCGAAGATTTTGCCGACGGGGGTTCACAGGCATGGCGATTATACTAAATCGCGAAGCAGCCAAAGCCTCAACAACAAGGCGAGTAGGGAGGTTAACAATCGGGTCATCGATGCCAAGAGTAATCTCTTGCATTTTTTTGCTTATACGATCCGACATTAGAAGTAAAAACAGAGGACGTGTTTGAACTTCAATTCGAAAGAGATTGACGAACAGAAGACGATCACAGGGGTTAAATAGTTGTCGCAGAAAATAAAACCAAGAGATTTGACAGTCTCCTTAATCCGCTTCTTGAAACTCTCTGTTCTTTCAGAGTTCGATCTGAGCCTCAATTTTAGTTCCGAAATAATCCTTCCCTCTTCATTTCGCTCAGAAGCTCCTGCTCCGGGAACCTCTTCAGGAGAAGGTGCCAATGAAAGCGCTTCTTCAAGTAGATTCACATTACTCATGTACCGATCAAAAGATTCATTTTCTAGTTCGATGTTTCTGTCTCTGTATTCTTTTAGCTTTTTAAACCGCCACTCATTTAACGCTTGAGCATCCTGGAGAATGTAGAGATAACAGACTGATAAGAGCAAAACAATTGATAGAAGAGTAGTGTCAAAGAACTACTACATGTTAATTAGTACCTTTATTGTCAAAGGCTTTCTTGGGCGAGCAGTAGCAGCCAGATTATTGAACTGAGCAAAGTTGCTAGAAAGATGCCGGATTGATGAAACTCTAGTTGTAGTCCTGAAGCAAATTCCAATTAGAGAAGCAATGTCAAAATAAAGAAACCCTCTTTGAGTTCCCAATATTTTGTACAACTAAGATACAATATTTGTGTATATGTACCCAGGAGTGCCCTCAGATGCTTTCTGCTCTGATGATGGAGTACTTGGCGCCTGAGTCTTCTCAGCAGAGGTTGTAGCTGCTTTAAGAACTGCACTGACAAGAACACTAAGCCCAAATACAAAAACAGTCCGTAACAATATCTCTATAGTCTATTCCTCTCAAGTCTCAACTAATCAAAGGCACTCTCAGAGGATGAGTCTTTACAATACTGTTATCTAGTTCCGGTTTCTGCATTGGTTCTATTGTTCCTGACAACCATTCTTTCTTATGTGTCCTAATTTTTCCATGGCTTAAGTAACAAAGTGAAAGAAACAATGACAAATTTTCCCTTAAAAGAGGATACTAAACCCAAAATCTGATTCCTTCTAACCGCATCCCAAATTTCAAAAGCAGAATCAGTGGAAATTCATACCGTGAATCGGGCAAGGGTTCTCTGCTCTTGAACAACAACCTTTACAAGACTGAAATGGACACCTGCATTAATCACATCCAACCAACAAAGTGAACAACACTGAATCTTTATCCTGGAAACTAAAGAGCTCTCAAGAGTCATTAATCAAATCAGTCACTTAAGAGTAATGTATAAAACTGTAAAGAGAGGAAGATTCATCTCTCCTAAATAAATGGACTAAAGCTAAAAACTTTGAAGAAATGGTACTCAAATGAAACAAGCTCAAGACTTCTTCTTCAATCAGAAAGTAACAACCCCTTAAAGAGAAGAAATTGAACTCCAAACAAAGTTATAAACCCGAAAATTCGAGGCAACAGAAGGCTATCATGCTCCTACTATTGACTATTTGTCAACGCAAGAATATTAGAGGCAATCTTTAATTTATAATTTTCAATACCGGTAATATTTCAAATCAGAAACCATCTTTTATTTAATGATGTAGATGACAATGATGTTG
>OVAF01003129.1:0-13297 GCA_900406245.1 Odontarrhena argentea
TCGCCCGTTGACCGTTGACTGTTGACTTTCAACGGTGGGGGATTTTATACCCCAACAATGAAGAGGTTTGTCATTGAGACATACACTGTTATTATCGTTTTTTTTTTTGTTTCAATACTCATTATAATATTGTTGTTTTCATTGATTTAGGGAGTACGAATTCATGCCTCAATGGATGAAGAATTGCTAAAAAAAAGCAATATATTAATCAAAGAAGGAGACGCTATTGCTGTGAATGCTTTCGAGATGAAAGATAATTATGGTGGTTATAGAACATCACCACTACCTCATAGAATTGTCATGATGCGCACAAGCCTGGTCAAAATAATTGACGATTTCCCAACAAACCAGCCAGAGAACTATTTCAAGGATTTTTTGGAAATCAAATCTGGTGAATTGGATAAAGACATTCTTATTGGTAAGAATTTATTTTCATCAATTTTTTGTGAGTTCATGATCATCTTAGGGTTGATTATTACTTTTACTGAACCCGAATCCCCTAATTATTATGGCAGATATTATTGGTAAAGTCCTAAGTGTAGGACCTTTAGAAGATGTTAAGATTAAGGGAAAAAACCGGCTCAAGCAAAAAGATGATTTGATATTAATTGATACAAAGTAAGTCAAGTTAAACTATTTCTAATTATCTATTTCTGTTCTAGAAAATATTTAATATTGTCGACAAAATCGTTATATAATTAATTTTAAATCCCACAGAGGTCAAGAGCTTGTGTGCACTATGTGGGGAGATTATGCCAAAGCTGTTTCTGAAAACTGTTCGCCTAATGACAAAACTCTCACGATTTGCGTTATTCACTTTGTATCGATCAAAGTTTATAAAGGTCATAATTTTATTTTATTTTCGTTTCATAATAGTTTTTCCCGCAATATATACTAATAATACATAACGTTTTATTTGACTAGGGAATACAAGTGTGCAAAATGCTTTCAATGCAACGCGCATATATTTTAATCCGGAATCTGAGTATGTAGCAGATTTCATTGAGAGGTACCATAATCCTATTTGATTGTAGTATTAAACCCTAGACATTTAAGATAATATTCCCAAACAATGAAAAATATTCAGGCTTCCAAACAAAGATGCAATGATCACGTATTCGGACAATACTCAGTTAACGTATTCTGGATCAATTACCAAATGGAATGAGTTCTTTTCAAACAACAAAAGGAAAATGTTATTGGGTATCCAACAGACGGTAGAGGTATGTCAATCTAGCGTTATAATCTTGATTTATGTTCTCAATTCTGGTATACGTCAATTTAGTGTTGATATAAATACTAATTGCATGTGGTTTTAGCTTGGAAGTTTTGTTACATCTCCTTATGTTGCATGTTCCATATATCGTTTAAAGGTTCAAATTTACGGCCATCTGGATATAATTCCTCTCGATCGACTATAGAACAAAGTACAATTGCCGTGATTGTGATGATCTTTACGATGTCGTGTACAAGTACATCACCGTTACTATCACTTATTTTACATTACTTTCATTTCATAAATCACTTGAACTTAAAAGAAAATTTTATGATCCAGGTATTACCTTATTCTACACGTGTCGGATGAGTCACATGCAGAAATGAAGGTATTATTGTTTGACAAGATGGCGGAGTCTTTTGTAGAGACGCCGGCTCATATTCTGTATGAGGAAGTTGTTGGGGTATATTATTTATATTATCAATATTAAAAAATCTATTATATAACAATTATATTATTCATGATACTACCCTTTAAATGCATATTTCAGCAAGAAAAGAAAGTCCTCCCTATTGGTTTGAGAGAATTAGTTGGAAAAAAGTCATTGTTCAAGCTTAAGATGGAAGAAAATAAAGAGAAGCCCATGGTTGTTGAAGCTTTCTGGATTGATGAAAATGATATCGATCTATTTGAAGAGACCATTGCTATAGAGGTGAATTTCTAAATTTCTATATTATCATTTTTAAATTACACTTGGTAAGAATAAACAAATAGATTAATGCAAATTTAAACTTTAGGATAATGATGCACCTCTCATGATCACCAACAATGAAGATGAGGAGGATATAGGAGAAGATTCCTCCTTGACTTCTATGTCCAAAAGAAGCAGTCTTAGCATCGAATCAATTCCCATTGGAGACCAAAATTCAGTTACCAAGAAGATAAAATTGGAACCGAAGAAGTAGATTTTTTTACTAACAATCAAAGAAAAAAAAAGAGGCTGGATATTTTGGGTTACTTTTCAATTTTTTTGCAAGAAAGACGTTTGATTGCAGTTATTTTGATATTTTGGATAATTTATTTATGTTTTTTATGGTTTATTATTATTTCTGGTACGCTAAATTAATATATTTATTACTGTTTTGAATGAAATAATCGTAATATTACAATATGGTTTGAAGTAAATAAATCGACATTAATTCACCTCATTCTTTTGCCCATTAAAAAAACGAAATAGAAATTTAATAGAATTTTTTTTATAAAACTGTAATTACATTACTCTACTTTTGTTTTCTGGATGCTTTAAGTTATATTTCTTCATTAGATCACATAGTATATATGAGATATAAACTTATAGAAAGCACTATCAAGTCTCGAATGATTTACATTTTGTGAATTTTGTTTCAATACAAGTAAGTCCTACAATATTTCTTTCCATCAACTAATACGTTGAATAATTATGAGTATAAATAAAAAAAACTACGATGTCATGTTAATCAATTAATTTATGTTTCCATAAATTATACAATTACTAATAATGAGTATAAATTACGAAATTTCAGTATTAACTTTGACAATTAGTTTATACTACCATAAATTATAAAATTCCAAATAATGATATACTATAATAAATAGGTTATTAAGTAAATCATGGTTAATACATTTCTAAATAATTAGACCCACAATGTTTTAGATTTACATAAATTTGTTTCAATTCAAGTAAGTCATAAAATTGTTGTTTCCATAAAATGAATACGTTTCATAATTATGAGTATAAATAAAAAAGTCATTACGCTACGTAAATCAATTCATCTATGTTTCCATAATTTATAGAATTCGTAATTATGAGTATAAATTAAGAATTTTCATAATTAACTACACCAATTAGTTTATATTACCATAAATTATAAAATTCCAAACAATGATAGAAGTCAATAAATGGGTTATTACGTATATCATGGTTAAGAGAAATATAATATTTTGGAAAATCAATCTGAATACACACATTCCTAATTTAGCAAAATTGTTGCAAACGGATTTCACTCATGTGTATATTACTCATCATATTCTCATATTTGAACACTCACACTGATGAAAATAATCATACATAAGCTATGAAAGAAAACACAAACAAACAAAGTCCACACAAAAATCGTAAGTGTGTATTCCGAGGAATAAATTAATCCCCACCATTTGAGTGAGTAATATATATTATACCCATGATTTTTTATGTATTCATATGTAGGTGGTGGAAGGTCACGGAAAGACAAGATCAATCAAGGTATACTTTATTGTCTTTGACTTAATTGAAATAAATCTCATCCTCTTCCTAAACACACAAAATAGGAAAAATTATTATTTGATATGAATCTACTGTCTTCGTATGTTATTATATTTAGTATCACATTGATATGTTTATATCGTTTCTAAAAATTAACAGATTTTTCACAATAATCTGGGAATGTTGCCAATCCAACAGTTATTCCTAAAAAGCGTGAGTTTATCTTTCCTGCTATTTTATTTTTCGCTAAATACGTAACTATGCATATTAGTGTATAATAACTACAATCATTGTGTTTTGTGACACTTAAGCGAAGGTGGAAGACCGAGGAAAGTAATAGATCATGCTCTACCAACTTCAATACATATAGGTATATTAGATTTTTTTTTTTTTTTTTTTTCAATTGTGTGTTTTTGAGCCATAGATGTGATAACTACATGTTTCAAATCATGAGAAAAACTTTTTGGTAAACATATATTTTATATTCATTTAGGTTCTCCCCAAATAATTGGTGGTTCTCCATACGTAAAACAATCATGTGATTCAAATATTACTCATGTTCACGTAACAAATCGATTAGAAGATGTTGCTAAACACCACATTCAGGTGTCCGTGGATAATGGTAAGAGTAAAAACACCAACGTGTCGAACACATTATCGCATTATATCATTGGAAACATGTATTTTCTGAAGGGAATGTGTCCTGGAAATCACACTGTATGTCTCAAACATAGTTGTGGAGTCGAGATTGACATTCATGTGAAACTGGGTAGTCATAATGCTTTGCTAGAAGCCGCTTATGATTTATGAGTTATGTGAACTCATTGCCAGTATCACATGATCTTATAGGGTCATACACCTAAGCGAACTGGAAAGTTTAATGGGAAAGTGAAGGTGTCGATCGACACAAAGAGTTGTGCCGATCGACACAAGCCATGTGAGGTGTCGATCGACACTAAGCATGTGTCGATCGACACAAGCCACAGGATCAGGCTTAATTAAATAGTTAATTGGGCCGATCACTTGTTGGGCTTAATGGGTTTTTAGGGTTTCGGGATTCTGCCTATATATAGGATATGAGGCTTCAGGTTTTCAGTAACACAATCAGTTTTCAAAAACCTGAAAGAAACCCTAGCCCCAGTTTTCCGAGGGAACTAGCATTCATCTTCCAGGCTCGTGTGCGTGTGGATACCAATAGAGGTGCTACACCTGTGGTCCTCTGATCTCGATATCCTTACCATTTCGCTGCCAATTCACCAAGTAATATTCGAGATCTGGGAATCTAGATTCATTATAGAGATCCTAGGATAGGAAAACCTGATAGTCCCTAAGTGGTTAGGTAGATCTGTTTTCCCACATTTTCATGCTAATATATTTTTAACATTTGTATTTAGATCTATCCCATGTTGGACAGCTTAGAACTCCATTGTCAGATGTTACAAACAATTTGTCTCAATCTACTGTGCAATTTGGTAAGTGTGAATCTTCATACATGTTAGCATCTAAGTATTTTTTACTAACTATGACTTTTTTGTTATTCAAGGTTCTATAACAATAAACAATTATACACCGCCGTTGCAAAAAGGTAAAATAATATTATAAATATTGAATATATTATATAATAAACATGTCTGCTTAGTTAAGCGTTACTGCTTTCTTTGATGGTTGGGAGAAATGCATTGAATCTAAAAACTCCATCCTCCAAATTTATCAAAACAGTCGGACAAAGTTCAAATCCATTAAGGGAAAAAAGGAAGCAAATATTATTTTTGAAAAGAACAGCTACAGATGATTTACAGACATGTATGTTTTTTGAGAAACTACCAGTATAAAAAAACTTATCCTTTAAATAAACTATATATTTATTTGTATGCAGGGCCAGATCCTAAGCGTTCGTGTAACTCTTTAACATAAACAATTAGAAACTTAGATAAAGAGTTTAATATTTTGCTAGCAAGCACTTATCAAGCTGAGAAACACAATGATCATGAAAAACCACGACAGAAAAGCAGAGTCAACAGGCCAAGGTTTCATGTAGAAGAGCACCCAGAAGGTAAACATTATTAAGTCACACATAGTTAATTGATTTAATAATTTTTTAATTTACTAATACCAGTTTACAACAACTACAAATAACTTTCTTCGATGAATCAGCATATAGGTACAGATATGCCTTGGACAGTGATTCAGATGGGAATGAATCAAGTGATGAAGAAGGAACACAGTTTGAAATTGGAGAGTCATCTAATAACCGATACTTTGATCCAAATCCTGGTTCATTGGCTGTTACCACCCCATCTCATACAAAAAGTATTTGACTTAAAAACAATGGTAATTTAGTTTGTTTGTGCATATTAATTACACAATTACGTAACCCTGCATGTATGTAAATCAATGTTTTACAACGTCAACCTCGTAGGTTACTACGATATGGGTGATTCAATTTACAATTGTACCCATTGCAAAGCATATATGTGATACAATGAAAGAATAGGAAAACGGAAAAGATTGGCACAACCTCTGTTTACAATGTGTTGTAAGGGAGGAAAAGTTGTACTCCCATTGCTGAAGAATTCACCACAAGAGTTAATAGATCTGTTATGCAAAGGAGATCAGTTAAGCAAACACTTCCGTGAATTTACTAGGCTTACAACATGATGTTCGCTTTCACATCATTGGGAGGTAAAATTGTTCACTCGGTTAATAATGGTACTGGTCCTTATGTTTTCCAAATGAACGGAGAGAACTATCATTGGATTGGAGATATGTTTCCGAATGAAGGAGAGACACCTAAATTCGCTCAACTTTACATATACGATACAATGAATGAAATTGCAAACAGGATCAAAGCATATGAGTAACTATTTCATACTTATGCTTCTCAATCAACTATTGTTTGATATGTCTGTTAACTAATGATTAATACTAATTAATAGATCTGATTGTAAATTCTAGTGTAGGTCAACAGGAAGAGGAACTGAAAACCTTGATGCAAAGATAGTAGAGATCATTCAAAAGATGCTAGATGTCTGCAATCCACATGTTCATAGAAATATGATGTCAACATCAATAATGGGATGAAAATGAAGTTAATAGAGAAGAGATAGAATGACCCAATGACACATAATATACCCACAGCAGACGAAGTTGCAGCCCTTATTGTTGGAGATTTCGGCCCGAATATGGATACTAGGGACATCATTCTGGAAACCAGGTCAGGAAAGCTGCAAAGGATTAGTGAACTGCATCCAGCTTATCTCCCTCTTCAATACCCACTTTTGTTTCCATACGGGGAATATGGTTTTCATTTGAATATACCTATAGCGGAAAAAAAGAAGAAAGTACGAAAAAGAATAATGATATCACTGAGGGAGTTTCTCGCTTTTCGATTTCTCGAACGAAAAGGCGAAGCACCAACAATAACAAGATAGGGCCGTTTGTTTCAACAAATATTGGTTGATGGGTACACAATGATGGAAGCAAGTCGCCTATGGTATATATGGCTTAACCAGAAAAACTCCGATCGGACGACTATGAAGCGATACAACAAGCGGCAAAAAAGGGAGGTGCAAAGCTCACTGACCAAGGTAATATTATATTTCTCACATATAAGTAATTATATATAATTTTGTTTTCATTTATTATTTTTATTAATTTCATATTTCGGATAATATTTTTAATGACAACCAAAGGTAGACGAAGGTTCATTCCAGCAAGCTATACAGGTAGTCCAAGATACTTGAATCAACATTATCTTGATGCCATGATTATTTGTCAAAAGTTTGGATATCCTAATCTCTTCATCACATTCACTTGCAATCCCAAATGGCCGGAAATAACAAGATATTTGAAAGAGAGGAATTTAAGTACGGAGGATCGGCCGGATGTAATGTGCCGTGTTTTCAAAATGAAGCTCGATGATCTTATGGCTTATTTAACGAATAAGGAAGCCGACCCGTTTGGTAGAACATCGGCAGGTAAGATTTTGGCCATACTCAATATTTACTCATTGATATGATGTTATATCAATATATAAAACGTAAAGATTAATTTTGTTCTCTAATGATCCAAATACTTTGAATGCAGCTATGTACACAATTGAGTTCCAGAAGAGGGGTTTGCCACATGCTCATATTTTGCTATTCATGGAGAAATGTCACAAAATATCAGGCATTGAAGATCCGGATTTGTATGAAGCTGTTACGGAAACGATGATGCATGGTCCATGTGGAGAATTTAATACCAAAAGCCCATGCATGGTAAACGGAAAGTGTTCGAAAAAATTTCCAAGGCCAAGAAACAAAATGAAAACTTTTGATGGTAACGGATTTCCATGTTACAGGCGTCTGGACGATAAGAGATCTTTCTGGATAATAGGTAAGTAATCCCGTACAACAGAGATCTTATGTTAAGATACCGAGCGCATATAAATGTGGAATGGTGCGTGCAAAACAGAGCTATTAAATACATATTCAAGTACATTAATAAAGGTCCAGATTATGTAACCACTACAATCGAGGACGACGGTGAGAAAGTTATAGACGAGATTAAAAAATATTACGATTGCAGGTATGATTTATTTCCAATTAATTATATGTTTGAATATTTTTTTGTATGCGTAACATTGACCCTACGGATGAATTATGCAACGGTACCAGGCTTATTATCACCCAGATGACTAGATGGGTCATTCAAGGTATGATAATGTCTGGAAATGATGATTTGAGTGGAAAGTTGGTATTGATACTGAGAATGTACGTCACGCCACCGGAAGAAAAATTTGCTTTTCACATGTGTAGAAGACAATTCCCGGTAACTCTTGCTTTTGCCATGACGGTAAACAAGAGTCAAGGTCAATCACTTGAAAATGTGGGTTTGTATTTATCTAAACCTGTATTCTCTCATGGTCAGTTGTATGTCGCATTTTCCAGGGTAAAATCCAGGAAAGGGCTAAAAGTACTAATAGTAGACGAGGAGAACAACTTAAAAAAAAAGACAACTGATGTCGTTTGCAAGGAAGTATTTGAAAACATTTAATATGCGATCTTTTTCTTCGTATTTGATTTTTTCAGTGTAAAACAGTTTTTTTTTTCCTTTAAAGTTCCTTAATTTTTCTATTCTATTTTTAGTTTATTATGAGTTATAATTACACACATCCCGTTAATAATTTTACAATATAACATTACAAAAAATTATAATTAAATTTCGGGCCCGCAGAGTGTGCGGGCAGATAATCTAGTTTAATTTAATAGAGTATCATGTTTTCTCTTAGAAATATTGATAGATAACTTGATATCTAATAAATTAACACCAATATATTTTTTTGTTATAACTTGATATTTCAATCTGTAAGATGATATTTTTATATATCCCATGTTATATATAACACGATGTCTTAACAATTACATGATATTTATAAAAAAACCTTGCTATTTATCAAAATAACATGATATATTTTTTATATCAGTGTATAACTTATTATATTATCATATATCGTGGTATTTCTCCTCAAAATCACATATTATTTATTAGAATGACATGTCACATTTCTCAAGATAACATGTTGTATGATGTCATATCTCGATATGATTATTCATGAGAAATAAGTTTCATATATAATATAATAATATGTATAAATATAATACACTATCATTATATGAGCATTTTCTCAGGTTTTCTTGGTGCGTGAACAGATATCGAGATGTGTCAGTGTGCCTGATACGATGTGATTTTGACCTCTTTTTCACACATTGGTAGCTATCTTTTGAAGAGATTTTCCCTTGTTTTTATCATTTAAAGAGCATTTTTAGGTAAGAGTACGCGTTGGGAGTTTTTTGTGGGTTTTGGAAGCATTATGAAGTTCATCAACAAATTATGAAGCAAGGTCGAAGAAATGAGGAATCCTGACATGGAGTGACGACTGACAGCCCATTGGAGAGTCGATCGACACACAAAACGAAGTTTCCAAGAAGATCACATGGCCCTGTCGACCGACAGCACACCATGGTGTCGGTCGACACCCTCTTTGAGACAGAAATGGAAACTTTCCAATGATGATGATTCTGCAATGAAGGCTGATGGATGCTCGATATTCAGCTTCCATAAGACACCTTTTTACCCTAGCTCGTGCCTCTTACATATATATACTCTCGTAGTTCTTCTTTACAATCATCCAAGTTTTAATAAAAAGTTATCTGCAAATTTTGGTTCGAATCATGTCTTTCCTCACCATGTGTGAGTAGTTCTTTGTTGAGTTCTGTGTAGTACTAGGATTGTGCATATCGTAGTAGTAGGATTGTGTCGTTTCTCTTGGTTTTCGATGATACTCTTTAGAGGGATCCGATCTCTATGCCATTGCCGAAAGGGGAGGATCATTGAGTATTAGAGTGTATGTTCCCCCAAGTGAACGGTCTTAGGGTCCTAGGCTCTGACAACACCATGGTTATGACACGTCGGGATTCCAATAATAGACGCTACTAGCTTTCATGGCGGACTACAGCTAGTATTAGGAATTGATCGCTTTATTTGTGAGTCTAGTCTAGATCTCTATGCTCCTTTTCTATTGGTGCCATCACTGGAAGGTATCCCGTAGGACTGGAAGAGTCTTCACATGCGCGAAAGCAATAGTCTTGTGAAGCAGCATGCGTTCTTGCTCAAGAACAAGAAAACTCAGAGCGTAGTAGCGATCAACACTCCAAAAGAGTGTCGACCGACACCCATACCTCGGACCACTGTCGATCGACTTCCTGCAAAGGTGTCAATCAACACTAGTCCGAGAGCCTACTACTTGATTGTACTTTCTGAACCTGCATGGGATTTAACGCTTTCTTATATTGTTTATACCGTTTACAACATCATCCTGCAATTGCTACTTATTCTTTAATCATCATCATTATCATCATCTTGTTTGCTTGATCTTTGTTTCTTAGTTTCATATTCAGCTTTGCTTCTCGTACTTTGTTTCGTAGTTTAGTATTTATCTTATTAGTATTTCATTTCTAATCTAGTTTGTTCATTGGTCTCTGTGTTCGACCCCATCTATACTACACCGATTAATTTCGGTTTTTTGGGCAGATATTATAGATTTATTTGATTACCCGGCACCAAAAACACTGTCATGAGTGCCCCATGTCAGAAATATCAGAGATGTGTCAGTGTGCCCCACCTTAAGATATTAGTTGGTCTTGAGGGTATTTTTGTTAGTTTGAAAACACTTTCTCTCTTGTTAGCAAATTTGGAATTTGACCCCGTTGAACACCTAATTTTGGGCTCATAATTTGTTATTCCACTAATTGACTCTATTATTAATCACACGTACCCATTTTTCCTTATAACTAAATAGAGTTGTGTCCGCGCTACACGCGGGTTCTGTCTATAAATTTTCTTTTTCTTTTGTGTTTCCAATATTGCGCGAATATTTTTTCTTATAATCCTTCTTAGTTTGATGGTATTTTCCTTTATAGTCTTAGTAGCTTTTGTACTTGATTTATACTTACTGAAGTATTTGTTGATGTAGTTGTTTAAAAATTTAAATATATTGACAAAATGATAATAATATATAAAGAGAACATATGTCTTTGTTTTTTTATAATTTTTTTTTTTTTTTTTTGCAATGTTATCTAATTTCTCTTTAGTTTTAATAAAGCTTATATTTTTATTTTAGAGAAGTGATACTAAAAATAAAATAAATGGGTTAATTTTTAAATTTTGATTAATAAATGACATTACTTTAAGAGTAAAAATTGCTAAAAGAATTTATTTTATGTGTTTAGGTACAAAGTTTGATAGATAAAATGTTCAAAACTAAGATTAGGTACAAACAAAATATTTATCACCTGGTCAAAAAAATTCTAAACTCAATCCCAAAATGAAAAAAAAATAAAAATATTCATATCAAACATGTCAGACAATATAAACCTTAATCGAGGTAGTCAACAACCCTTTAAAGTGATTGATAAAGTATGTAACGCCCCAACCGCCCCTACCGGTGAGTCACCCATCCCTACAACGGGCTCCTAGGCCCCACCACTATCCGACGGTCGGTGCGTTACTTCCATGCCTAGCTCGACCATTGATTTACTGTCCCTGCAATCACCACGTGACATTTCCCGTGCTTTGTCCTTACTCACACATGTTTTGTCGTCACTCACACGGCACCGCGGATCGAACCCTGGAGTTCTTTCAAGCATGTAACCGTAAAAGGTAAGTGCACTTTGTTGACATAGGTAGCCAAATCAATTCATTTAAAGTCTTATTTTCAAATGGGCGGGTCAGGGATGTTACAGAGTACATATCAAATAAGAAGACTCATACAATTATAGATGGAAACGAACTTTAAAATGCGTGTAACTATGTATGACGGATTTACACGTGAGCAATCCCCTTGTGACACGAATCTAAAAATCTTCAATGTTGAAGTCTTAGAAACAAAAATGATTGCAAAAATAATCGAGAACAGTAATTCATAGTGCCCAAGACCAATTGAAAAATTGAAGAGCTAACCCTCAAGCCCATTAAAACCAAAAAATTGTCAAGCGGAAAGGATTAAAGAAGGATAGGAAACATATTTTTACAACATTAGAGTTCGGTTGTTTGGAAGAGATGTGGAAAACTATAAGAGGAGTAGGGAGAGGAAATGGATAGCCAACTACAATATTATGAATAAGTGATGAAGAAACTATCAACTTTAGATTTGTTCACCATCGCCTCAAGAAAGTTTAACGACGAAGAATCTAGACTCGACCATGTAAGGAAAGAGACTCGACCATGAAAGAAATTCAGATAATTTGTAATTGTGTTTCTTATGTATATAATATTTAAATTCTAGAAGGTTAGGAGTCATAAAGACAAGGAGGTGAACCTACATGAGAAGGAAGTAAAGAGATATTGTCATATAATGTTATATTAAAGTTCTTGTGACACATGTCACTCTCTACTTTCAACTGACACATGACACATGTCAACTTCTATTACAAAATGTAACTATTAGTTGATCGTTAATCTTCAATACATATAAGTGAATAATATTATAAAATTTAATATAAGAACATACTTTGAGAGGTTTAAATTAGAGTGAATTGCGTTTCTTATTTTGAGTTTCTTTAAAAACTTTATAAGTGAAGGAACTGTGCGAAGAGTGTGTTGTTGGTTGGTATTTATATAGGAAAAATACTAGTATAGACCTTTGGTATATATTTCTTTTTATTGTTTCGTTATTTGATTTGAATATAATTTATTATAGCTAGTTAATTGTCTTTATTATTGTTATCTTTTTAACCTTTTTTATAGTTTGTGTTGTTTAGTGCCACATGGCATCATTCTACATGCCACATGTACTCCAAATAGAGAGTATTCACCTAAATTCATTTAACATGTTTCATTCTTGATCACTTTTTCACATTTGAAATGCAAAATTTCTTTTCTTTTCTGGTTGTAACTATCCATATAATATAACTTTAATGCGCTGGCTTCCGATAAATTCTATGCAGATAATCCAGTTGTATTTCATGCACTAACTCTCGAGGAAACATAATCTAAGTAATTTAATTATAGTTTATGTGCTAGCTCCCGAGGATAGATATTCTATCTAGGTGATCTAGTTGTAATTCATCCGCTGGGTCCCGAGGATAAAGATTCTATCTTAGTGATCCAGTTGTAATTCATGCACTGGCTCTTGGGGATACACATTCTATCTAGGTAATTTAATGATGGTTAAAAAGTTTTCTTTAAAATATAGAGATTATATGTACGTAATTTAATTCTAGTGGATGAAGTGCATTGGCTCCTTAGAATAAACTTTT
>OVAF01003130.1:0-13297 GCA_900406245.1 Odontarrhena argentea
ATAAAGGAAAACCTGATAGTCACTAAGTGGTTAGAACATGATCTAGTTTTCCTACAGGGCCCCCTCGTTTTTCCTTGTTGCATAGAATCTCGTTGAAGTCACCAGTGAGAATCCAGGAGGAGTCACGAATTGTGCCCAAGGCTGTGAGGTGGAGCCAGAGATCAGCACAGTGCGTGGAATCTGGCTCTCCGTAGAGAAAGGTGTAGAGACATGATTTCGCTTTATAGTGGAGTCTTGTATCGATAAAGTTGACATTAGAAGATAGAATCTCTAAGTTTACATCAGATTTCCAAAATAGCGCGAGCCCTCCACTGGTATCCACTGGCAGGCCTTAGCGGCGAAACAAGATGAGGCTAATGTAAATGGTAAGGTCACGTAGTTTTGGGATTCGAAGCATAAACACGAATCTCTTGGAATCAGGGTTCATCCGCAGATGGATACAAAGCAAAGCTCATTCTCAAGGTATGATGCAGCTAAACGACTAATCAAAGAGGAATTCGTAACTAACATGTTTCCCAAAGAAGAAGCAACTCTTGGTCGACTGGTGCCAGAACGGATTTGGGCGTGAAAACTTTTTTTTTTTTTTTATCTTATTTTTGTTGTGAACTATAGTTTCACTAAAAGCCAAATTGGCCCATAAAAGTACAATTGGAGATGTCGACAAAAGAAAAAAGTACAATTGGAGATGAAGCCCTAAGTTAGGCATTGACACGGTTGCGGTTAATGCGGTTAAGGTTATTTAACCACCGGTTACAGATATGAATATTTTTTTAATTTTAACCTTAATATACGGTTGAAACGGTTACGGTTAAGTACAGATACGGTTAGTACGTTTATGGATAGATACGGTTAAATATATTATATGGTTATAATACGGTTAGTATTACGATTTTAATATATAATTATATGATTCATGAAATGAAGTACAGAAAATAATTGTTACAAATAATAATTACAGTAATATTTTATCATTAATTTATCATAACTAGCAGACACGCTCTTCTGTAACTAGATCAATAATTAAAAAAAATCTAGGGGGTGATTGGTAAGGTGACTGAAGAGAATTTTTTATGTCTCACAGTCTTTACAGCAGTTTTTCCTCCAATCGTGCTTTTTTTTGCTGGACTTTTATTAATAGTTGAAAAAGTCATTTTTTTTTTTTGTTTCTTCAATGTTTTGAGTACCCAGAAAAAAACCACTTTTACTGACTTTTTCTTCTATCTCTCTTCACATTCGACACTTTTTTTTTTTTTACTTTTTTGGGTTGCTGCATATTTTTATTTAAAACAAGTGAATTTCATTTTTTTCCTTCTTAACAATATTAAGATATTCCTACTTTTTATAATGTATGAAATGATTTACAAATGTTAATTTTAGAAAATCATATCCACTAAATATATGATGATGCTGTGAATGATTATTAAACTCATATATATATATATATAATAAATTAAAATATACGTATTTATATTCATTATATTTTTATTTAACTTTGAATTTTTGTAATTTTCATTCAAGAAAATTTGTTATTGATTTAATGACGCATATATAAATATGTTATATTTTTAGAATAAACTATTTAAATTTATTTTAATTGATTAGTAATTTCGTACATACATATAAAACATGATAATCATTCAACTCTCATATTAAAAAAAAAACAGAACAACCACAGTTGCTACAGCTTTGGTTACCAATCACCATTTTTATCAAAAGTAAAAGTCACATTCTCTACAGTCAAAATCTCTACAGCCAAAATTTTTACGGCCAAAAGTCCACAGTCAAAAGCCAAAAGTCACGACCTTAGCAATAGGCACCCTAATATTAATTAACACTAGATGCTTAGCTATTAAATTGAACTTACAATTCTACAACTGAATGTGCTTATCTACACACTACACACGTTCTTAAGAATTAAATTCTTTACTGTATTTTTCTTTTTTGATCAACATACTTTTATTGTATTTTTAACTTCATCTCTAATTGTATTTATTGAATTAAATACGAATATTATAACTCATTTATTTTATTTACATTATATGTTATATTCTAAAAAGTTATCTAATAAATTAGGACAAAATTAGAGTATTATATTAATTTTTAAAAAGTGGTTACGGTTATAATTTTGCAGTTAAGTTACAGTTATAAATGGTTACGGTTAACATTAGTTTTAACCGTATCAAATTTATTTTTATGGTTAATGTTTATGGTTTTTAACCATTTTATTTGGTTACGGTCTGGTTATGGTTTGTAAACGGTACGGTTACGGTCCGAAATACGGGAGGTCATGCCTACCCTAATTGCATAACTGCGGAATGGCCGGAAATAAAATTCTGTGGAATTTTGTTTTTACGGAATGAAATTAATGTTCGATTGGATACATTTTGCGGAATGGCGAGAAATAATTATAAATTAATTCTAACTATACCCTTAACTATTATTTGATACATCATAAAAAAAGACTATAACAAATGTGATTTAAAAAAAAAGATAATGGTAATAAAAATTTTAAATATGGGGTAATTACAAATGTAGCACTTTTAGAAGGTGACTTTTTAAATCTACCATTGAAGGTAGTAAGTTTTTAAACCTACCACTCTTAGTTTTGTAAAAAGACTACTATACCCTGTTAACCATGATGAAGTGATAAATGTTAAAAATATATTTCTACCATTATTTTTTTTTTCTTCGACAGACTCTGAAATTCTAACCGCCGATCTCCCAATTCTGAACGCCAATCTCCCAGTTTCCGATCGCCGATCTCCCAGTATCTGATCGCTGACCTCCCAGTTTCCGATATCCGATCCCCAGTTTTTGATCCCGTTTGTTATTTCAAGTATTTCATCATCATCTCTGTCTTCCTCTCTAATATTGATTTCATCATCCCTCTCGATGTCGCTTATGGAGGTTTTGTAGATTTTTCGCAGATAATTAATTTGAGGGGTTTTTTTGCAATTGATTATGAATTTTGGAAATAGTCAGTGTAAATAAGATTGTATAAGGATTTATACATCTGAATTTTTTGATTTCTAAGTTTTTTTCATCAGAATTTTAGGATTTCTCAATTTCCATGGTTGTTAAGGATATGATATTTTAAATATTGATTTGCAGATATGGAAGATGACTCATTCAAAGAAATACTCACTTTACCACCGTTAATCTACTATCCTGATAATGAACCTGATGTGGCCAAGAGCATATTCATGCATTCGAAGTTAGATTTGGTGAATACAGTAGCTATTTCTCTTGGTGAGACTTTGTTCAAAAGGCTAACTCAAACTTTCCTGAAGAATATCATCAAACTTGGGAGGATCACAAATATTAAGTTTTCTGGGAAGCTTTTCCATTTCCTCATGCAAAGGAGAATTTTGACAAGCGGAAAAGATTTATGGTTCAGCTTTGGATGTCAACCAATTCGCTTCTCCAAAAGAGAAATCTACCTCACAATTGGTACCTTTTAAATCCTTATAAAAGCTTTTATAACTTTCTGTTTTAGTCTATTGAAATTTTTAAAACATATCTTTCAAAAAATTTGTAGGATTTTCAAAGGTTTTGACAACGTAGATTATAGAACTGTATTAAAAATTTCATACATTGCTGTTTTAGTCTGTTGAAACTTTTAAAATATTCACTACAAGAAATCGGCCTCATTCCAACGGACATATTCATTGATATTTTGTTGGAAAACACGATTTCCCACGTGTTCACACAAACACAATTTTGTTGGAATTTGATGGTTGGAAACGTATTTTTGTTTGAATGTCGTGAGAATCGTTTCCGACGAAATTTTTTTGTTGGATATTCGTTGGAAATTAATGACGAATTTTTTGTCTAAAATTTGTAGGTAACTACCCTTAAATTTCCAACCAAATTTCCCAACCAAAAACTTATAGGAAATTCGTTGGTTTTTTTCCATCGAACATCCGATGACATTTTTCAACAAAATATTTGTAGGTTCGCCATTTCATTCCATCAAAATTCCAACAAAATTTTCCTACTAAAATTTTTGTTTCAATATTGGGGTATGTTCCGTTAGAGTTCCAACAATATTTTCCAACAAAATATACGTAAAAATCTTTTGTAGGAAAATTCCCACGAAATTCCAACTCCACTTTGCAAAATTGTAGGAGTTTTGTTGATACTTTCTTTTGAAAGTCTTATATGTTTTGATGAAATTCTAACAGATAAAACACCATATTATTGATATATTTCTTTTTACAAATTCACATAATATACAGTGACATACTGTACATCGATTGAAAAAAAAAATACAGCAATATACAACCAAAACCCAAAAAATAACTTTTCTTCAAACACGCTTCATATTTTCATCTTCGGAATCAGATTTCTCTTCCCAAACCGATTCAGTCCACACCTAAACCAAAACAACAACAACAACAATAAAATCATGAAAAACGAGAAAAGATTGCTTGATAACAAAATCAAAAGAAAAAACAAAACATAAGAATTCTTATCTTTAGAGACTGATTGCTGGAAGAGATTTAGAGAGGTGATGGAGAGGGAGACGAGATCGATGGTTGGAAAGGGATAGGAGACTGTGGAGATGAGATTGATGGAGACGAGACAGAGATGGTCGAGAGGAGGAAGAGAAGATGGAGACAAGAGAGAGATGAAGGAGAGGAAGAAGAGAAGATGGAGGCGGCTGAAGGTAGAGAAGAGAAGATGGATGGTGAAAGAGAGTAAAAAGAGGAAGAAAAATCACGCAAATCTCTTACTTTTTTTCCTATTTTTTATTTTAATTTTTGTTTTGCTAAATGTTTTGTAACCGTTGATTCTTTTAATCTGATGGTCCAATATAAATCTTGAAGTAAGTCATGGATTGATGACGTGTCATTTTTGTATCATCTTCACTATTGATTTGTTTTGATCTAATGATCTACAATCCATTCATTATGTATATGTTTTTTTTTTTCTCTCCAAATCTTATGTATATATTAAACATTAACTTTTTATACAATTTTATATGAATTTCAATTTTTTTTTTTGCTAATACTTAAATTTATCGTTTTGAATTTCTGAATGGATCAATAAATATATGTTTTTTTTATTACTTCTAAGACTACATACAATGGGCTAGTTGAAAAAATTATTCAACTGTTGAGAGTAGTGTAATGAGGTGGATTGTATGGTGTTGATAAAATTCAACCTGTTGATAAAACAAAAGGTGGGGCTACCATGAGTGGGATGGAAGAAAGAGAGTGGGGTGCACTCGGCGAGAGAAAATAAAAAGTGAAATATTATGATTTAATTGTGTTGTATTGTGATTGGTTGTTCAGATTCTTGATATTTTTTTCTTATCTAAATTATCTAAGCTCAAATTTTTTTTTTTTTTTTTTTTTTTTAAAAACAATAATNTTTTTTTTTTTTTTGTCAACAACAATAATATTGCATTAAGCTGGGCTTGAACCTAGGTGATGTGACAGTGACGGCACTAGCACAAACCACTAAGCTACATGTCCTGGACAATCTACGCTCAAAATTATCTTGTACATACTGTATATTTTTTAGTTTTTATTTTTATCAAAATTCAACATTTTTTATTCTCTATAAATAGAGCTCAATATCATTTCATTTAGACAAAAGTAAAAAAGAAACATTTTTACATAATATTTCTATTATCCTCCAATAAATTCTTGTTTATATACTTAAACATCTTTTTGTTAAACGGATCCCAACAATAATCCATTTAACACCCAAAATTCTACTCATAACCGTTTTGATTACCCAAATCAGAACAACTATCCATTTCAAAATCCATCTTCAAACTCACCCCAAGATATACCAAATTATGGTTTCGCACCAAATTTCTTCATGACATCATATGTTCCAAAATATCATCCATATTATGGATCGGTTGATGCCTTATTCTTCTCAAGCCCCGCCTCATGATTAAAGAGATTATTAATTCTCTATGTGTGATTAAGAGCTTTGTTGTTTATCATTCAAGTCTATTGTACTAATTAAGTACGTTATGAGTGTTTAACTTTGTCGTATATTTATTTAATGTATTGTATTGCATTTTATGTTTTGTTTTTTAAAATTTTTTTTGTTTTAATAATGATTATCCTTAGTTCTCGTATTTCTAAGGAAATAATAAAAAAAATTACATAAAATATTTAACTCTTAATTAATTCATAATTTTATTTATGATTTTTTGTTGATATGTAATCACAAAAATCATAGACATAAAAAAATATAAGAATATGAGATTGAAATGGTGGGGTAGGGTGTTGAATTTTATTAAACAAGCTTATTGTGAAATGCAAAAAAAAAAAAAAAAAAAAGGGGTNTGGAAGAGAGAGAATATGATGTGGAGTATAAAGTATGGTGTTGAATATTTTCACTATTGTACATAGTCTAAACATAAACCATATTAATAAAAACATTTATTTATCTTAAAAAGCCAAAGAAACATATTCAAAATTTATATATATTGTGATATCTTATACCATAAACCATCAATCAAAACACATATAATTTGATTATTAGTTTAGAGGGGTAGACGGGGTACAGCCACATGGAAACTTTAAAAACCGGCTCTGCACACACGAAAGTTTGACCTCTTCCTTCAGCTACACAAAACTGTATTTACGGTTTTAAACAACACAAAATTCTTTGTTTCTGGGTTAAACCACATAATTGTCTAATTTAGTCGGTTTTCGTTCAATCTGTACCAAAACCGTGTTAAAATCGAATTTAAACCCAAATCTGGTATACAACCAATCTTTTTGATGGTTAACCAAAATCAATCCCTTAAACCAAAATTAAACCTTAAACCGAAAAAAAAAAAAAAAAACTAAACCGAAGTCTTTCTTCTTCGCGACAAACCTTTTTCCCCTTTTACGATTTGTCCCCTTTCACCTCTCTGTGCTATCGGAAGAAGAAAATCAGCGAGGAGTCCTAATTCGTCCCCCTTTCACCTCTCTGTGCTCTCTGTTGAATATCAAGAACCCTAATTTCGAAGAAGCATCGACGAACCCTAATTTCGAAGAAGCAAAATGAGGTAATTTTTGTGCTTTGTATATTTGATTGAAATTAGCGACGAATTCTTAACTCAAGGATTTTGTTTTCCTTGTATTGCAGTGATGATGAATCTGTTAATGATCATAGTGTTGTAAGTATATCAACAGAGATGTCAAGGCAAGAGATGGAAGAAGAAGCTACGGATAGATATCAGTTGGAGATTGAGGAAGCAGTTGCACGATATGAAAATGAGCCTCAGATTCGTCACAATGTCTGTCCAGACAGTGACAGTGAAAGTGAAGATGAATCTGTCCCAATTGGTAACGTAAAGAGATCGCATCAGATTCAGAGGAGGCGTAGTGGTTCTCTAGTTCTAGGTAAATCTTACCCAAGTGGTGTTGCCTTTAAGGAAAATGTTCTGGATTTTGCTTTGACTACTGGATACAACATCAAGCAGTATCGTTGGGATCAAACGAAGTTTGGATACATATGTGGATCAGGCAAATGTCCATGGAGGGTTTATTGTTCAGTAAACAAGGGCAAGAACAGATGGGAGATCAAGAGGTTCAAAGGGCCACACACTTGCAATCCAAATGGAGCTTGTGAGATGTTAACAGATCCTATTATTGCACACTTGTTTGTTGACAAGATAAGAGAAGACCCAGTGTACTTTCAGCCTAAGAAGATTCAAGAAATAATTAGAGATATGTATAAAGGGATTTCAGATACAAGAAATCAGTGTCAAGAGGCAAGAAAAAAGGCTTTGAGGTGGATCAAGGAAGAGTATGAAAATCAGTTTGCACACATCAGAGGCTATTGTGAACAACTCCTTAAGACAAATCCCAATTCAACTGTGGAAGTTGTCACTAAACCAGGAGTAGATGGTAAAGACATATTTGAGAGGTTTTATGTATGCTTTTCTGTACTGAGAGACTCATGGAAAAGAAATTGTCGACGCCTTATTGGAGTTGATGGTACATTCCTTAGAGGAACAACTAGAGGAATGCTTCTCGTAGCTCAGGGACGAGATGCAGACAATTGCATATATCCCATAGCATGGGCTGTAGTTGAAGTGGAGGATGAGGTAAGCTGGGTTTGGTTTATTAAAAAGCTTCAAGCTGATTTAGATTTAGGGGATGGAGTTGGTTTCATCATAATGTCAGATAGGCAAAAGGTATGTTTCTTATTTGGATTTGATATCTTGTGAAATGTAAAATGAATGGTCATTGGATTTTTTGTGTTGTCTTCTCATAGGGTCTGATCAATGCTGTGCACAAGGAAATTCCAAAAGCTGAGCACAGAAAATGTGTTAGACACATTTACCAGAATATTAAGGCACAACATGGGAAAAAGTTGGAGTTGAAACCATTCATTTGGCAGTTGGCTTGGAGTACCAATGAGACAGAGTTTAGAAAAAACCTTGAGAGGATTAAGGACTATGATGAAGAAGTCTACAATGATGTTATGAAGAGAGATCCAAAGTCATGGTGTTTAGCTTTCTACAAGATAGAAGGTAATTGTGAGGATGTGGAGAACAACTCGGTCGAGTCATTTAACAACACAATTGTTACTCCAAGAGAGAGACCAGTTATGCCTATGTTGGAGATGATCCGAAGACTTGCAATGGTTCGCATTAACACTCGATATACAGTTGCTAGCACCAGGGCATGTGCACACCATATGTGAAGGTAATACTGGATGAAACTCTTGATGATGCTCAGATAAGCAAAGTGTATCCAGGAAGCACAAGGATGTATGAGGTTGAGATTAAGGGCCAATACGAGTCTGTTGACATGCGTAAGAAGGAAAGTACATGTTGTAGATGGCAGATTAGTGGAATCCCATGCGCCCATGCGTATGGAGTGATTCTGTACACTAAAGATGATCCATATAAGTATGTTTCAGACTGGTTTCATACATCTCGTTGGAGAGACACATATGAACATGCGCCCAAACCAGTAAGAGGACCAGATTCTTGGATTCGTGGTGACATTGCCTTGGTGAGTGAAGATCCAGAGAGGAAGAAGAAGAATGCAAAAGAGAAAAGAAAAAGGTCAGTGAATGAATCTCCTACTAAGAAGAAGAAGAAGAAGAGTTCTATGGAACCAGATAATGTTGTTCAGTCACAGGATCATGGGGAAGATAAGCCTAAAAGACATATGCATTGCAAAAATTGTGGAGGACAAGGCCACAATAAGAGGACATGCTCAAAGAGTAAAAAGGTAAGTGATATGATACCGGTGTTTTTCCGTGTTTTCCATGATATAATGTGGATGTTATAAGCTTTCATTATTGTTTCAGGATCATGGTGGAGAATTCTCTACACAACCACTCTCTCAAGTTGATGATGCGTGAAGATGGATCATGGTTTAGAAGTCAGTACTTAGTTTTTGGTCGGCTTTGGTGTGTGTTTGCTCTCCTAAGTAGATTTTGTTTTTGTTTTGTTTTTGGCCTCTTAGAAGAGTACTCGGATGTATGGTGACATTAGGACCTCTTTTGTTTTCAATTTAAAACATTTAGTCAATGATTTGGTTGTATGAAATGAAGACGAATCATTGTGTTTGAGTATCAAGAAAGTCTACATAAACAAAGAAATTCATTGATCATTTAAGTACTCTAGAGATTCAACATAAACAAAGAGACTCACGATACTAATCTGAAACAAAATGCATCACAAACCCACTGACTCAACACATAACCTAGGACAAACTAACCAAATAGCTTTGCAAAGCCAACCATGATAACAACCCCAACGACAACCGCAATACACAATGCCTTCCAAATTCCTCTCTTTGCATTCAATATTTCTACTTCAATTCTCTCAATCAATCTCTCTTCGACCTCAATTCCCATCTGCTCAAGCTTCTTTCTCTCACACTCTATACTCTCAGTCATGAACTGCTTCATTTGCAACAGCTCTTCTTCAAGCGTTTTGCACTTCAAATCACCAGAAACTTCATCGACCCACTTGAAAATATGACCATCATTCATCAACTAATACAAATCCCACAAACAGAATAATGAATCAATATGATGAATAATCAATAAGCATCAATTATTTTGTGGTGAAGACATAATTTAATATCAAAGTACCCGATTATCTGCAGCATATGAACAACGATAATACATTCGACCTGGATTGCGACTACTGTTTGACTTTAGCTCCACAACTGTGTGACCACACCAACAAACCTTCGGTGGTGGGATCCCGACGACTCTTCCACACACATTTCCAGATGAAGTCGACGAACCAGCGGACTGGGTTACTTGGAGATTCGATTTCGACCTCATCACTGCTTCTTTGAAATTAGGGTTCTAGAGATAGAATTTGGGCTCGTCACTGATTTCCTTCTTCCGAGAGCAAAGCAAGGTGAAAGGGGGAAGAATCGTGAAAGGGGAAAAGGGTTCGCCGTGTTTTTTTTTTCCCTGGTCACGCGAAGAAGAAGACGTTGGTTTAGTATTTTTTTTGTTGGGTTTTGTTTCTATTTTCGGTTTAAAGGTTTAATTTTGGTTTAAAGGTTTGGTTTTGGTTAATCATCGAAATCATTGGTGGTATACCAGATTTTCGGTTTAATTTCGATTTTAACACGGTTTTGGTACAGATTGAACGAAAACCGACTAAATTAGACAATTATGTGGTTTAACCCAGAAACAAAGAATTTTGTGTTGTTTAAAACCGTAAATATAGTTTTGTGTTGCTGAAGGAAGATGTCAAACTTTCGTGTGTGCAGAGCCGGTTTTTAAAGTTTCCGTGTGGCTGTACCCCGTCTACCCTAGTTTAGAGTATATGTTTGGCTTAAGTTTTATAGGTTCAATTTTAGGGTTTAGGGGTTAGGATGGTTTTTGGACCAAGGGTTAGGCCTTAAGGTGAATGAATTAAAGTTTAGGATTTGGGTTTTAGGGTTTATAAAAAATGAATATTCAAACCCTAAACCCTAACCCTAAATATTAAGCCATAAACTCCAAATCTTAATCCTTAAATAACAACAATTTTATTATTTATATTTCAATAGTTTTTTTCCTTTACATTGTTTTCGTTATTTTATTTATAAATTTTAATTTTCTTTTCAATTTTTTATTTTGAAATTTTTATTTTAGATAAGAAAATATTCAACTCATTTATATTATTTTCACTAGACTAATTTTTTTTTTTTTATCAACCACATATTAATACTGGTTTGGGTCACAACTGTAAATGCTAGGATTCACACCAGAAATTTATATTGATTATTGGGGAATTATTTTGGGCTAAATCTCTGTTTATAAACTCAAAGAATGACTCAAAGAAATAAGGATTTTATTGATTGAAATGCGTGTTGACACAAAGGAATTGTCAGTTCGAATATCAGCTAGAAAAAATGAATAATCGATTGAATGTGGAAGAGAATGGGAATTCTCTTCTCCTCTTCTGTTTTTATACGTGGGAAGTGGCTGATGATCGTCCTTGATTCTCGGAACAACTACCCACTATCCCCGAAATTCTCTCCTTCATGCTTATCCTCTAACTCGGAAGTAAACCCAGCTGACTCGGATGTTCACTCTGACAGATGAGCTAGACTTCCAGCGGAGCTTTCAGTTGACCTTTCAGCGGACGAAACAGTTCATGGACTTCGTTGGGCCCACCTGGAAAATTGAGGGATTTTCATCCCTAACAATTGCCCCCCAGCCCTCTAAGTGAGTGAGCAAGCTTAGAGGGATTGAGACGCAATTTCAGCTTCTGACCCGATACATTGAACTCTCTGATTCACCGAACCTTTCTCACTTATCCGTTCAACCAACCGGTCCGCTGAATCTGTGATCCTTATCCGATTGAATTCGAATTAGCTGAATCTGAGGAAGATCTTAACTGCACGCTTTAACCTCCTTTATGATGGCTTTAAAAGAAATTCAACTCCTTTAGCACGCTTCTCACACACTCGCCGCTTCCCAAGGTAATTTCTTCATCTCACTCCTTCATTATTTTGCTGCTTTTAATACTCTTTACCCCTTAGCTCTCTCCGCCTAGATAAAAACGAAGCTTCTCTCTCCCTTCACCTCCGTCTGAACCGTTTCTCTCTTCCTCTCCTTTTCTTTTTCACCTAGCTTCCTTTCAACTCCAATTAATCCCTCTGCAGACCTATACGAATTCTCCATGGCCACCCGAAACGCCGGCAAAGCACCGATTGTGATCGAAGATGATATCCCGGAAGCTTCGACGTTGTCGGAGCACGAACTGGATGAGTTCCGACGGATCCACCGGTTCCCGGACGAGGTCGAAACCATTCTGCCCAGAAGCGGTGAAAACGCCGAGGTGGTGAGGAGCGGTTATCTCTGTGTTTACACAGCTCTCTTCTCGGAGTGTGCTCTCTCGTTCCCACTCCCGGCATTCCTTCTCAACACCGCAGGCTTCCTTGGCATAGCTCTTCCGCAAATGATCCCCAAATTTGTTCGAGCGGTGGTCGGAATCCATGTCCTCTGCCTGGAAGAGGGCTTCAATCTACCCATTCCTGATCTGTTCCGGTTTATTGACGTGAAATCGAGCAGCAACAGCCCGGGAATCTTCTACGCTTCACCTCGCCCGCAGCTGTCGATCATCGACGGACTGAAAAAGGATGTGAACTGGGCCTCTAGTTACTTCTTCGTCAAAATTTCCCCCGCTTCGGTCAGCGAGGGGGTCAGCGTGCTCACCATTTGGAGGAGGACTCTCGGTAGTCAGCTAGATAACATAGATCACCTAGGTTCGGATCATCGCTTCTATTTTTAGCCTCACTGACTCTCTTGTTTCTTTTTGCAGCAAAACTCGAATGATCAAAGCCTGACAACTCCGTGATTACGCTCCGCAACTTGCTCAGATCTAAGAGGTCCGACTGGGCCACCTTTGATACCGATCGAGTTCGTAACGCTCTCTCTCTCCAAGTACGCGCTGTTGCCGAGTTCCGGTGCCCAGCCCCTCGACTGATCACTGCTCCAGGTAATCACAATTTATCGCGTCATTTTCCTCCTACTCCATCAGCTTGATCCTGACTTTTCGACCGTGTTCCTCAGTTGTTGCAGATTGTACCGGTGACTCCGAGTCTACATCGACCGCTCCGCCTCCAGTTCCCGCTGAATCGGAGAGTGCCGTGAAAATCAAAGAAGAGATGGTCAAAAGAGCTAGCTTCCGTCGCGCTGCTGTGAAGTCTGACCATAACACGGTCAAATCAGGTGAGATAAACGCTGCCTTGATGCGCGTGCAAGGTGAACCTGCTGAAAAGGAACACAAAACTGACTGTGCTGCCACTACAAGAAAAAGGGTCATTTATTACGTCCGTAAAACGCTATCTAACTATACGAT
>OVAF01003131.1:0-13277 GCA_900406245.1 Odontarrhena argentea
ATATATATATATATATATATATATATATATATGTTAGAAAATATATACATCACAAAAAACAAACAAAATCTATTTTTTTAAAACCCCACGCGTAGCGTGGGTTCTCACCTAGTAAAGTAATAAAAAAAAGGTTCATATCTTATTTTTTTATTTTGTTTATTTTAGGTTTATGATTTTTAATTTGGGTTTGGATGCAACTACTCTCTCTCCTATATAGGTTTTTCTTCTAATGTTTTGTTTTGGTTTGATTATAATATTGTTTGATGTTCATGTTATAAATTTTTCTGTTAGATATGTTTTTTGTTTTTACATGAATTTATCATGTTTAGTATTGTTTTATGAATTTAACATGCTTAATGTTGTTTTGGTTTTTTTTTTTTTTCAATTCGGTTATTTATATCCGGTATTTATACTATTTTTAATTAAATATATTTCAATGATTTTATTTCGCATGTGTATGAATGGTTATTGCATTGAAGTGGAATTTTAAACAAAAACTAGTGATTGTCCCGCGCTACGCGCGGGTTATGTTTAAAAGAAATTTGTTTTTATGTTTTTGAAGGTATTAGAATATATTTGTCATTTTTTAATTAGTTGAACAACATTATTTCCAAAATTATACATGATAACATATGAATTTTTAATTTTATTATACGTTTAAAGATTATATTGCGAGTTTATTGAAAGATGTAAGGTGGAAACCAAGTAAATAAATTTACTAATATTTATATATATCACATAATCCAACAAAGATATATATTTGGCTCATAAATTTTGGTAACCTACTTTCTAAAATACACTAATTATTGGATTTTTCCATAGTTACAACTTTAAGTTTAAATATCTTATAGGGTAAATTACTTCTGATAAGATGATGCTTTGCTCGATTGTGATTTATGTTTTATTGAATCCTGATTCTTGTGTTTGTGTGAATCTTCTTTTGATTCTCTGATTTTGAAGACTAAGTTTCATGTTGAAAAGAATTAAATTAATAGTTTAACAAAAACTGATTGAAAAAAGATAGATTACATTGAGAATGTATGGTACAATACATAGTTGACATTTTCTTAATCAAGATCAAACTCGTTGAACGGTAGCAGTGAAAAGTGAGAGAGCATTTCGAATTAATAACATGGCAATTCTACGGTGAGATCCAACGGCTGAAATAGAAGATGTAGAGTTATGATCTGGAAGATGTCGAATTAATAATAGTTGTGAGGATTTTGCTTTGTAATATTTCAATTTATTTGGGTTATCTATATTTATTTTAGTGTTGAGTTTAAAATTTTAAAGTTTATAATTTGAGATAGCATTTAAGATAATAGCATATGAAATTTTGAGTAGACATTTCTTTTTCTAAAACAACAGTAATATGTGCCTCCTTCACTTGAACGTATTATGATTTTCATTTTGACTTTTTTGGAATTTCTTGAATTGTTAAAACTTTAGGAGAGTTTATGCGATATAAGCTTTGAGTTTTGGCAATCAACACGAAAGGGAGTGATATATTGACAATTATTGACAATTAAAATTAAGTAAAAAATGTTTCCTCTGCGTATCCCACCAAATATATATTATTATTTTTTAAAATATAATTTTTAATATATTTTGTAATTTGATTGGTCCAAGATATTCAATGCAAATTGTCTTATACGAAGACCCTAAAAAAAGTTAAATCTCATAAGAGGTTGTAAATTATTTTCCGAAATTGCAATTATTTTAATAATGTCAAAAGTTTGGAACGCTTACAAAACATCCAATATCCTAAAATAATAATATGCAACATATTGATCTGGATACACAAAATTTTATTATTACGTTTTTCGTCTACTGTAGCCCCAAAGAGGATTTAGCAGTGTGACTACTAATATACAAATGACTATCAACTCAAATCTGGAGGCTTATGGGTTCATGCTCCTATTGCTCCCACCAGAGAATGTATTGAGGTTCTCATTCAAAGTTTCATACCTTAAAAATTTTGGAAATGACCTGAATGTTTTCCTTGTAGTGAGGGCAGATAGAGTAAGCAGGAGCTTCATGGCCTTCAAAAGTTTGGCGTTTTACACCGGTTGCAGCATCCCAGACGTTCATTTGAAGTAGATTAATCCCTTTTCTCTAAGTGACAACAAAAAAAAAAGTTACAAAAAGAATCAAATTCCTAACTTAAGTTAATCGTTCACTAACATAACATAATTCAGTTTATGTCAACTCTCACACATCCTACTGGATATGTAATATTTATTCTTTGTGAGCTCCTTAATCTCAGATTAGATATATTATAATAATATGATAAAATGTATTTTACCGTATGTTTTAAGGAATCAGCTACACTAATAATGAACATGTTTCTACAAAGTTTGGGATCCCATAAGCTTTTTGATACGTTACCCTTTGTTAACCTTCAATGGTTCGTCCACTACATGCTTCTCTTCAACAATGGCTTTCTCAATAAAATTAGCAGGAGAAGAAGTGAGTAATTCCTCAAAGTTCATTGTACTCACCTTAGTGCCTCCAAGGTTCATGGTATCATCATCTCTGCCTTGGACAATGTAATATCCTCCAACGGTTCTTGTCAGTATGTGACTGTGTCTTCTAAGACGTTGCAACTCACAATAAAACCGTTTAAGTAATGTGAGTTTGTAATTTTCTTTAGCTGTGAATATTGAAGTCTTACTATTCCTTTGTACATAGGCCTTCCTTTGAAGCAAACCTCTTCATTGTCTGCTTTTAAAAGACTATATGTGGCCTTGAGGTGCTGCAAGAACAAACTCATTTCTCTAGTACATGGTTCATCATCCGGCTGCATAATGAACAATTTGAATCAGTCTCATTATATATAAGCCTTAGAAAAAAGTAAAAGTTTCAGTTTCTTACAAATGGGACTCCCTATTCATCAAAGATGATCACTCTTGTTGTCATGGAAGGTGTGCTAAACTCCCCCAAAAGCCTGCTGTTGAAACAAAAGCATCCATCTCCATGTTCCTCAACCTGCCAACAATAAGCTCATGAACTAAGAAGCTACCAACCACTGTAAAAGTTTCACTTTCTATCTTTAGTTGTTTTGACATATAAAATCCGGTCTCATTATTATTCAAGTACCAAGCTACATTTGCAGAAAATCTTTAACACCTTAACATTTCCACATAATTAACTTTACTTGTTATAATTGGATATATGGAAAATTAGTTTCAAATTCAAAACTGATCAATGTAAAGGACCACTTAAAACTGACCTTTTTTTGAACACATGATATGACTTATTTTCTTGTCATGATGAAAGGACAGATAAGCTGCCTTAGCTGGGAGACGAAGAACTGCAGCAAAGTAAAAATTTAAGCTCTGAGATTTGAGATAAACCAAAATCAATGCCACAAAGATCAAACACGACACCCAGAACGTGACTGTACATGATCTTCTTAATATACATCAATATGTAACCAAAGTCAGGTAAAGAGAGCATACTTGTAAACACTTGAACGATTCTGAAGTCACAAAATTAAAGATTAACAAAATTCTCACCAAAATTGAAATCTCTTTATAGTGAGAAGAGGCATGTCTAAGTCTTGAGTGAAAGCAGAATTAATAAGATTGAGTCTCAACGAACCCTCTCCCTCCCAAATCTGAAGTCAGAGACTAACAAAGAATCCTAGAAAACCCATGATTCGAAGAAGAGGATACCCAAAAACCCAAAATTAAATTGTACACGCAAATACAGAAATCAACACTGCGAAATTGATCTGGGCAAATAAACGAACAAACGAAGAAGAAGAAGAAGAGAAGCATAACCTACCTCAGAAACTGACTTGAGCAAACGAATCGCCGACGTATCGTTACTGAATAAATTAAACCTTGAATTAAAAAGAAAAAGAATGAAATGAACTGACAGATCCAATGGCCGAGAATAGAAGATGGAGAATTGAGATGTGGCAGATCCAACAGTCCAGATAATTCGGATTATTTGTGCTGACGTGGACACCCTAAGAACGGGCTAAAAACTTAACTTTTATATTAAGGAGATATCTATTAGGTTTTTTGTGTATTCGATTTTTTCGGATTTTTCAGTTTTTTTTTTCGATTTTCTTCGGTTTTTCATGTATTTTCGGGTTTTGATTTCTAAATTATTGGCTTTTTAACCAGGTAATACCAAACCGAAAAAAAATTCTTGAAATTTTTCGTTTTCAACCAAAAATCCAAACCCAACCCGAATCCCAAAAATACCGAACCAAACCCCATCCGAATTTTTAGAAAAATCCAAATGGGTAGTATATTCATAACCGAAAACCCGATACCCGAATTATTGAACCTGAAACTCGATTGGGTACCCGAATGCCCACCCAAATGTACAGTTAATATATGCATATATCTGTTCTATCTTCTTTTCTTTCTTTTTTTTCATCATCTTAGATATCATTTTGGCAAAAACATTATATATATGCACAAAATCATTTCTATTGGTTGTCATCATATCGTTTTTGGTCCTAAGTTGGTTTTCTATCAACTAAAACCATTATATACAGTGAATTTATGCACATATCACTTATCTTTTTTTCTCATCATCTTAGATGTAGTTTTGGTCCTAAGTAGATTATCTTTTAGCCAAAAATATTATATACAATGAATATATGTACAAAATCATTCCTGTTGGTTTTAATCATTTTAGATATCGTTTTTTTCCAAAAGTAATTTTTCTATCAACTATAAACATTATTATTTTTTTTTTTTTAATTTTCCAAATCATTTTGGGATATATATTGTGTTCAAAAATTTGAGATTGTATATATTAGAATCAGATCTTTGTAAATTTTTGAGTGAAGATTCTTATGTAGGATATTTTATATATACCAAATAATTAGTTGTTTTATAGATATATACAATATATACATATTAATTTTTTTTTTTGATATTTACATGTATAAATTATTTTGTTATTTTACAAATATATACGTATATATATTAGTCGTTTTTGGTTTTATTTTTCTTCCTTTTCTTTATATGTTAGTCAACGTTTAAACAAATCCTATCATTCACCAACTCCACTTCCCTGCATACGATGTGCAATTTATTATTCTTATATGTATAACATAATTGTTTTTTAGGCTCAGTATAAAACATGTATTCTTTTCTTTCTAAGTTCTATAGTTTGACTATTTTTGTACTTTTATTAGTATATAAATCAAGGTGTGTGAAGCATCTTCAAAAGACTAAGGGAATCAAATTAGCACGTAATGAAATTATATTGCATGTTAAAGGAACAATGGCTTCGCAGAGAATGATTCACCACATTAAAGAAACAAGCTCGCTAGGTTTAGGTTACCTATTATTTTTTCTGCAATGCATGTCAAGTTTGAATCAAAGTCATGACTGCTAATTTTATATAAATATCTTGGTTTTGTAGGCATGCTTATTTTGACAAAATATGCACTATATTGAAAATGCCGGAATTATAAACTATGAAGATGATCTTAAGATAGATCTTTCAAAAGACAATGGAGACTCTACAAAGCCTACTTCTACCTATCAAGTTACAATAGTCAAAAAAACTTCGGTTTCCAGATTTTGATAAATAAACATGTTTGATTTAGGCTTTGGGATCTAATGTTAGGGTTTAGTATACTAATACAAGAATATAGCTAATTGATCCATCATTAACTTATTTATTGTCTTTATCTTTTAGTCAATTTAGTCAACATTATAATTCTATATTTTCGGTTAATTTGATTTTATTAATTCCAGATGCGAGAAACACATCAGAAAGAACGCCATGATTACCGTGAAGAAGAAGAAAAATTTAGATTAGGGATCCTCAAAATAAGAAAAATAAAAGAGATCAGTTTTAAGTGTACATATATTTATGCTCACCGAGGTGTATCATCCTCCAATAATCTTCGGGTTTCATACGAGTTGGTGATCCATATGAACGGAGCTCTCACGTAGCATGATTAATTCTACATGCATCAAGGTTGCAAGGAAAGACGTTGTGGAGTTCTTAGCAACTTTTATTTTATTTTTTATTTCTATATTTTGAGGGTGGGAGGCACGTACACTGGCTAGGGTGTTTGATACAACGACTCAAACTTGAGAGATTGAAGTACATTGTTATGGCTTAATTAAACCATTTTATAAAAACTGAAATTGTTATGCATGTTCTATTTTTTATTTAGTGTCTATAAATCCTAAATTAGTATATAGTTGTATGTAAAAAATATTTTTGAGAAGGAAACTCTATATACTATTCAGTTTGGGTTATAAATATAAAGTTAGTTTATAGTTTTAACGTCTGAAATATTATATAAAATATAGAAAATAATTATGAAGGAATTTTTATATATGATTTCTCTTTATAAATAATGTCATTGGAACTGATGCCCTTTTTGAAAAATGAAAATTCAGAGGATCTTTCTTCTACCTCCATAGAAATTTGGAATATATGGATTTGTCCTTAATGAGACACAAGTAATACTTAGACCGGGTTCCAAAGAATGGACTTACCAATTTATGTCATTGAGTTTGATCATCAGGGGTTACCATTTACAAATATTCTACTTTGTCTCTCCATCCCGGCTTGAGATTACAAGGAGTAGATGACATTGAAATTTCGTATAGCCTTTTGGAACTTTTCCATCGATATCATTCTTAACTTAAAAGTTGGTCGTACGATAGGATTCGCCTACTGGATTACCTACGTCCGGATCACCCATCTCAGGGATAATTTTTATATAATTATTCTAAAATAATATTTCTTTTTGATGTCTCTAATTAATTATTTAAACTGCGTCATCGGAAAATGAATTTATTTCAATTTTGTGTAGGATTGTCTTTCCATATGAGGCTGCATGGAACAATGTTTGTTTTCTATTAAACTACCGAAGTGTTAGGGGTGAGGTATTTCCTTCCATTTCCCCGATGACTCTGTTGTTGGTACTACTAAGTTGATTGGCTGACTGAACTGTAAAAGAGTTTATCAGGAAGCTAGGAGGTTAAAATATTTTGATTTACCATTATGTTTGAATGAGATCCACAATCAAGTCAATGGAAACCACGCCACCACGAAACTGCAATTGGTCGTATAAAAAACGTCTCAAATTTACTTGGCGAGATTTCTTATTTAAGGATGTTGTTAAATATTGTGAAAGGTCCTACGTTTTTCGCAGATATCCAAACAGTTGACGGCACGGTTTATCCGTCTTTTAAGGATGTCCGTTGTATATTATATTTGATTGAGCTAGTAGTTGTTATTATCTAAGTAGTTATTTTTCATATTTATTTTAGAGGAAATGGATTAGTGTTGTGATATATCTAGGCAGATTTGGAGATCTCTTACGTGAAAAATATTGGGTTAGATTCGTGGGTTCAAATATTTTACATATAATTAAAGTGTGATAATTGGAATTATCATTTGTATATTTCTCCATTTTCTTAACGGATTGTTTCTCATTCTCCACTCTTGCTTTTCATGTTGTAATACATATTTTAAAAAAATATATATAATTTACGTTGTATTATGGGATATAAAGTTATATTGTATTATGAGATTAATTTAAGAACCTCTATGCCCACCCGCGCATGGCGCGGGCAAGCTCCTAGTAACAGAAAATAAAGAATACTTGTTCCCCTTACGGTTTTCTTGGAAACTTCTATGTACTTGTGTATTGTATATAGCAATTAGTATTTGGTAATGATCTCTCGTAATATCTGTCAACATCTGATTGATTTATTTGCTTCCCAAAGAATGTAGTAATAGATTGAATTTGGTTGGACAACCCCTAACTTATTGAAATTTCTTGGTAAAATGTGTGGAAATTGGACTATTCAACACAAAGACATGTATGCTTCGCTTTCGACGTGAAGAACACTTGATAGAAAGACTGACTAGTAATAGTGATTAGTAAGTCAAACTGAGTGGATTTATATGTGTGGATTACATGAAATCTATTATTATGTATATAAAGAGATGGCCATGAAACTATATTACCATCACAAATTCCATCTTTTCTCCTCTTTTCAATATTGATATCCAAGAAAGTTTTATTAGTTTAAAGGAGGAAAGCCCGGAACTCAATGAGTATCATTCCTATAACTCTTTCTTTTCTCTTCTTATTCATATATAGTTTTGAGGACATTCTTGCAGCTCCTATTCAGCACTTGTGTCGTCCCGAACAGAGGGATGCACTTCTTGAGTTCAAGAACGAGTTTGAGATTGATGAATTTTTATATGATTGTTTTTATCCCAAAATAGAGTCATGGTCGAATAACAGCGATTGTTGTAATTGAGAGGGCATCACGTGCAATGCCAAATCCGGGGAAGTGATGAAGCTTGATCTTAGTTGTAGCTGCCTCCAAGGCCACTTCCATTCTAATAGCAGTCTTCAAAACCTTCAATTTCTGACTGCTCTGGACCTTTCATCCAATGGTTTTGGTGGTCAAATTCCGTCTTCAATTGTAAATCTTTCTTAGCTCACCTCTATCAACCTATCCGGTAATAACAAATTAACAATAACAAATAACAATAACAAATAAAAATTAACAAAAACAATTAACAATAACAAATAACAATAACAAATAACAATAACAATTAACAAATAAAATTAACAAATAACAAATAACAAATTAACAAATAACAAATAAACAATAACAAATTAACAATAACAAATTAACAATTAACGATAACAATTAACAATAACAATTAACGATAACAATAACAATTAACAATTAACAATTAACAATAACAAATAACAAATAACAAATAACAATAACAAATAACAATAACAAATAACAATAACAAATAACGATAACAAATTAACAAATAACAAATTAACAAATAAACAATAACAAATAAACAATAACAATAACAATTAACAATAACAAATAACAATAACAATTAACGATATCAATAACAAATAACAATAACAAATAACAATAACAATTAACAAATAACAAATTAACAAATAACAAATAACAAATAACAAATAACAAATAACAAATTAACAAATAACAAATAAACAATAACAAATTAACAATAACAAATTAACAATAAACGATAACAATTAACAATAACAATTAACGATAACAATAACAATTAACAATTAACAATTAACAATAACAAATAACAAATAACAAATAACAATAACAAATAACAATAACAAATAACAATAACAAATAACGATAACAAATTAACAAATAACAAATTAACAAATAAACAATAACAAATAAACAATAACAATAACAATTAACAATAACAATTAACAATAACAATTAACAATAACAACTAACACTAACAATTAACAATAACAATTAACAATAACACAATTAACAATAACAAATAACAATAACAAAGAACAATAACAAATAACGATAACAAATTAACAAATAACAAATTAACAAATAAACAATAACAAATAAACAATAACAAATTAACAATAACAAATTAACAATAACAAATTAACAATAACAAATAAAAATTAACAAAAACAATTAACAATAACAAATAACAATAACAAATAACAATAACAATTAACAAATAACAAATAGAAGTTTCCAAGAAAAGGATATCAATATTGAAAAGAGGAGAAAAGATGGAATTTGTGATGGTAATATAGTTTCATGGCCATCTCTTTATATACATAATAATAGATTGCATGTAATCCACACATATAAATCCACTCAGTTGACTTACTAATCACTATTACTAGTCAGTCTTTCTATCAAGTGTTCTTCACGTCGAAAGCGAAGCATACATGTCTTTGTGTTGAATAGTCCAATTTCCACACATTTTACCAAGAAATTTCAATAAGTTAGGGGTTGTCCAACCAAATTCAATCTATTACTACATTCTTTGGGAAGCAAATAAATCAATCAGATGTGGACAGATATTACGAGAGATAATTACCAAATACTAATTGCTATATACAAAACACAAGTACACAATAACAATTAACAATAACAACTAACAATAACAATTAACAATAACAATTAACAATAACAATTAACAATAACAATAACCAATAACAATAACAATTAACAATTAACAATAACAAATAACAATAACAAATAACAATAACAAATAACAATAACAAATAACGATAAAAAATTAACAAATAACAAATTAACAAATAAACAATAACAAATAAACAATAACAAATTAACAATAACAAATTAACGATAACAATTAACAATAACAATTAACGATAACAATTAACGATAACAAGAACAATTAACAATAACAATTAACAATAACAAAGTAACAAATAACAAATAACAAATTAACAAATAACAAATAAACAATAACAAATTCACAAATAACAAATAACAAATTAACAAATAACAAATAAACAATAACAAATTAACAATAACAATTACCAATAACAATTAACAATAACAATTAACAATAACAATTAACAATAACCAATAACAATAACAATTAATAGTAACAATTAACGATAACAATTAACGATAACAATAATAATTAACAATAACAATTAACAATTAACAATAACAATTAACAATAACAATTAAAAATAACCAATAACAATAACAATTAACAAAAACAAATAACAATTAACAAAATAACAAATAAACAACAAATTAACAATTAACAATAACAATTAACGATAATAATAACAATTAACAATAACAATTAACAATAACAATTAACAATAACAACTAACAATAACAATTAACAATAACAATTAACAATAACAATTAACAATTAACAATATCAAATAACAATAACAAATAACAATAACAAATAACAATAACAAATAACGATAACAAATTAACAAATAACAAATTAACAAATAAACAATAACAAATTAACAATAACAAATTAACAATAACAAATTAACAATTAACGATAACAATTAACAATAACAATTAACGATAACAATTAACGATAACAATAACAATTAACAATAACAAATTAACAAATAACAAATAACAAATTAACAAATAACAAATAAACAATAACAAATTAACAAATAACAAATAACAAATTAAGAAATAACAAATAAACAATAACAAATTAACAATAACAAATTAACAAATAACAAATAACAAATTAACAAATAACAAATAAACAATAACAAACTAACAATAACAAATTAACAAATAACAACGCTTTCAGTGGAACCCTCACTTCTTCTCTGTTCTCCCTTCCTTCTTTGACTTCTATAGTTCTATTGGTTAGGGTGATAACCAACTCAGCGGCTTTCTTGAGCTTGGGAATATATCTTCACCATCTAAGCTACAGGACTTATACCTTAGCAATAACAACTTTTTAGGGCCGATCCCAAAATCAATTTCCAAATTAACCAACCTTCGTACCCTTGGCCTTTCCCATTTCAACACCCAAGGCCCAGTTGACTTTAGTATTTTCTCGCCTCTCAAGTCATTACGTTATCTTGACCTATCTCATTTGAACACTACCACTACGATTGACTTGAATGATATATTATCATATTTCAAGGAGCTCTCTTACTTGGATCTCTCAGGCAACCTTGTTTCAGTCACAAACAAGACTTCAGTTTCAGATTCTCCTTCACAATTGATATTGTCAGGATGCGGTATCACAGAGCTTCCAGAGTTCCTAAGAAGTCAACAGTAGATGATGCTTTTAGATATTTTCAACAACAATATTAAAGGTCAAGTTCCTAGCTGGTTATGGACACTACCAAGTCTGTATTACGTGAATCTTTCCAATAACACTTTCACCGAATTCGAAGTCTCCCCTAAACATGCGCCATCCTTTGTCTCAAATTCATCAATTAAGTACTTGTTTGGCTCCAACAACAAGTTCACAGGCGAGATTCCCTCAATCATATGTGCTTTACGCTCTTTAAGCACTCTGGATTTATCGAACAACTACTTCAATGGTTCAATCCCTCGTTGTATGGGGAATCTCAAGCGTATGCTTTCAGTTCTAAACCTTCGTCGGAATCGTCTTCAAGGAGGTCTTCCAGAGAATATATTTAACAGTCTAAGGTCGCTTGACGTGGGTCATAACCAGCTCGTGGGAAAGCTTCCAAGGTCATTGATCCATTTCTCTGCCCCTTGAAGTTCTGAACGTGGAAAGCAACAAAATCAATGATACTTTTCCGTTCTGGTTGGGTTCTTTGCAAAAGCTACAAGTTCTTGTCTTACGCTCCAATGCATTTCATGGACCGATACATCAAGCCTCGTTCCCTAAGTTGCAAATCATCGACATATCCCATAATCATTTCAATGGGACTTTGCCATCAGATTACTTTGTGAACTGGAGTGCTATGTCATCGCTTGGTACAGATGGAGATGGATCGGAAGAAAAGTACATGGGAGATGGGTATTACAAGGATTCAATGGTTCTGATGAATAAAGGTATAGAAATGAAGCTGGAACGTATTCTAAAGATCTACACGGCACTCGACCTTTCGGGAAACAAACTCGAAGGAGAGATTCCAAGATCCATCGGTATACTGAAAGAGCTCCATGTGCTCAACTTGTCAGGCAATGCTTTCACTGGCCACATCCCTTCATCTATGGGACATTTGACAGCTCTCGCTCGATGTATCCCGAAATCAGCTTTCAGGAGAAATTCCACAAGAGCTAGGGAGTCTCTCCTTCCTCGAGTACATGAACTTCTCTCATAACCAACTTTCAGGTCTAGTTCCAGGTGGCACTCAATTTCGAACGCAAAAATGTTCTTCCTTTGAATATAATCTGAGGCTTTTTGGACCTTCTCTTGACGAAGATTGCATCGATATTCACGCGCCAGCACCAGAAGACTCGAAAATGCCAAAGCAAGAGGAAGAAGAGGAAGACGAAGAGGTGTTGAGTTGGAAAGCAGCTGCAATTGGATGTGTACCTGGTATCATCTTTGGATTTACTATTGGATACATACTTGATTCTTATAAACCAGAGTGGTTTTTGAAGCCTTTCAGACGAAACAAACGCACAAGCATAAGAACCACAACTCAGTAAAGAGGTAAAGTTCTGATTTATGAACGAGTTAGTTAATTGTTGTTGTTTTGACAATTTTGTTTGGTTTATATATGATTTTAGAACCTACTTCAAGAATCTTGAGGAAGAAATTCAAAGCAACCGGATCACTCTTTGCATAAGGACAAAAGGAAAAGCAACAAAAAAATGTTGTTTCTCAGTTTGATTTGGTGTGTTTTTTTTTTTTTTTTTTAAGCCAACTTCTTTGTTTCTCTGTAATTGAACAACTCTGTTTACTACCGCCGTCAATATTGTAAGATTTCGTAAAGATTTAGAAGAGATTTAACTTGGTAAAGATTGATAGAGAAT
>OVAF01003132.1:0-13275 GCA_900406245.1 Odontarrhena argentea
TAATATATCTATTTAAAGGTATCTACCTATTTAAGTTCCGATTGAAAGGGATCTAATTACACAGGTTTCAAGTTTTTTGGTCAATCTCATGTTAAAACCTTAAGACTCGTTCATTTTGTATATATATATATATATATATATATATATATATATTTTTTGTAACTAAGTTAAGAATAGAAATTTCGAAGAACTAGCAATTTCTTTATTAGGATTGAAATATTCGAATGTATATTTAGAAGACGAATGAGTTAAAAAAAAATGTATTAGTGATATTTTCTATATTTTTTTTCTAAACTATCATTATTTTTCTCAATTTTTATTATTTTTTATTATATTTATGTATTTGAATTACAACCATTTGCAGCCAGAAAATTGGTGATAAATTATCATTGACACACGGGCGGAAAAGTTATTAGAAAAGATTCAGAGATGCTTTTGCAGATTATATTTTTTTATGTTAATCTCAGGATATAAATAATTTTTTGTATTGAATTATATTGTTCAATAGTATATTTTTTGTTCTGTAATGTAATCGTTTTTTAACATAGTAGTCAGAACTGTTTCATAATCTGCGCCTTAGAGAAAAACTCAAAAACCACAAACCTGAGGTACTCTTTTTTAAGCACGTTACACGAAAAAAAGGATACGTGTGGCACGTGTCAAAGCCTCCTCATACGTGTCTAGATTCAGTACTATAAAATGAACCAATCCAATTATATATCATTCCAAAACGATATTAGTTAGAATCTTTAGTTTTTTTCGTTTTCTTCACAGCACAAAAACCTTTGGATTATATTTGGAAAATTTCTGTTTCTTGTGCCGCTTTGATAGATGATGCATGTGAATAGTTCTCTTTATTATATGATTCAACATGGGCATCATGATTTCGAGTTTTCATTACCAAGTATTCTTGTAGTAAAGGACAAAATAAATTTAATATGTACGTTAAAATCACTACGTTGTTAATTTATATCAGAAAATCTATCAGTTTGAGAAGAGAAGTCGGCTCCATGATGTTCTACACGTCGTGTTCCATATCTGCTTCTCAATAAGGTAAAAGAATCTAAATATTTTTTAAAAATAAATAAAATGAAATTTTGAATTTTAACATCTCACTCATCTCTTCAAAATTAAAATATTCGTTAAGATTAGATCGAGAGACTTTTCAAAAAAAAAAAAAATCGAGAATAATCGTTGAATAATCAATTTATCAGATTTTCTAATAGATCTTACGTATAGCATCACTTCGACTGATCAAAATTTTATCTTATTATTATATCATCATCGTAGTTTATACGAAATTTAATATCTACCGTTATTGAAAAAAAAAAACGAATCCATTATTATTTATTTCTCCGAAAAATTACCAAGAAGAAAACAATTGATAATTAAATATAATCCACTGTTAAAATAGTAATTTGTTTATCAGAGATTGCTTCTTCAGTAGGATATATGCGAAATATATTTCCTCTTTATAGAGGTAAAGTTGCCACATGGAACTTTTGACACCAATCTGAATTTTATATTAAATTTAGAACGTAGAGGAATCAACATTTCTATTTTTGGATTAATCTGAATTTAGATTCCCCTTTATATATATATATATATCCATTTGACAGGATTAGAGTGCCACTCAAGAATAGTGTGTCGGCTTCCTTTACTTAGGTGAAAGGGTATTCACTTTTTCTTGTCTCTCTCTCTCGATTAATGGCAAATTCGCTATTTTAACCAAATAAGGTAAATAAGAAACATATAGCTGGTTTTCAAAAAAAAAAAAAGAAACATATAGCTATTCAGGAATGGACAAGTTGCACCCTCTATTAGTCCTACACGTAATGCACGCATGCATTATTTCTTTTCAGATTCTCCCTGCAAAGCACGTATAATCTTCCAACTTGTAATACCAATACACTTTAATAAATGTGTGTACAATTAAACATTCTTCCTCCAAATTCAGTTTACCAGTTCTCAATTTCACTTATAATTGGAAGCTGAATTTGGACAAAATGTGTGATTGGACATAAGTCATGATTTCAGTTTTTGGAAATACTTGAAGTTATACGATCGGTTCGGCCAGATTTTTTCTTATTTCCAATAACATTTTAAAATAAATTTAAAACGGTTTAGAAAATCAAATCAACGGAATCCTCCTAACGTAATACAATTCATGATCTAGTAGACCAGCATTTTGCCCAAAACCACTAGTTTTGACATATGATCTTTGGGGATTCATGTCAAAATGAACGAAAAAAACTGTTTTCGCAAGGACTAAAAATCTTTCAAATAGCTAGCTAGGAGGAGAAAACCGGTCAATCACTTGCGATAGACGTGAACTTTGACAGCCCGGTGTTCGATTCGATTAGATATAAGTTAAATATTTTGTGTCGTTAAGAAAACTAAATTTTCTTTCGCTGAAATATATGTGTAATTAAATGGAAAAAAATGATAACTTAATAGTCCCCTTTTAGTTTTGTCTAATTTACAAAAAAAAAATTGTTTCATGGGTAAATATTATTTTGTACTTTTTCTAATGTATAAACTGTAAAGTTCCAAATATTTTGTTCATAATTTCTTTTTTGTACGGAGTTCCCCTATCCATTAACAATATCATATTTAAGACGTAAATCATTCCTTTCAAATAGACTTGAATTATTAATCTTGAATATTTGTGAGGTACCCTAAACCAAAACCCAAATTACTAGAACCTACCAGCCAGAGGAAGATCAACCAAGGTTGTAGTGTTTGTACTAAAACAGTCAAATATGAATTCGTATCCAGTTTAATTATCACATATACTGATGAATTACAAAAATCTTGATCGTTTGTAAACTCAATTTATAATATATTTGGATACGTATACGAAACGTGTTTTTGGATCATCTGAACTTCAGTCGACATATTAATTTACCCATTTTATATAATATTGTAATCATTAAACAAACAAAAAAAATGGTCGGTTACAAAAAAAAACAAAAAAAATGGTCTTGCTCCATTTACTTTTAACTGTATATAAACCCAACGATATAGTCATATAGAACACAGAAACCCACAAAACGAAACACACAAACACACCAAAAAAAAAAAAAAAAAAAAATTNACCAATAAAAAAATTTCTTTTTTTAATAATATTATCATCATCGCCAAAGAAAAACAAAAAAATGGAGAACAAACCACCACCGACCAAAAACATTGAACAAGCTCAAGAATGTTGTTACCAAGAATGGATGAGTTTACAATCTCAACGCATCCCTGAGCTCAAAAGAGTCCTAGCTCAACGACGTTCTCACGGCGGCCGCGACGCCGAGGCCGCGGACAAGAGTCTCCGTGAACTAGCAAATAAGATCATCGGAGATTTCACCGATTACGCCGCGAAACGAGCCGATCTCTCTCATCGATGTAGCTCGAACTACTACGCTCCGTCGTGGAACACTCCTTTGGAGAACGCTCTAATTTGGATGGGTGGTTGTAGACCTTCTTCGTTCTTTAGGCTCGTTTATGCTTTGTGTGGCTCCCAAACCGAGATTCGTGTCACTCAGTTTCTTCGCAACATCGACGGCTACGATTCTTCAAGTAGGTTTCTTACAATATTGATGATCCTAAAACCGAAATCCAGACTAATTTCATAGGTTTTACGGAAAAATGGACCTTAAGTCCGGTTTTATGTCTTCCTTATATATTTTTGATGATTTTAAAACCGAAATCCAGACTAATTTCCTAAGTTTAATGAAAAAAAAAAATTTTGTTACGTTTTCAGAATCGGAAAAGCGAAAATTTTCGGTTTGGTTCAGAAGAATTTTGGGTTGTTTCTATAAGTTTGTTTTTCTTTGCTTGTTACTTGAATTTTCTTTTTCTTTTTGTCTCACGGCCGAGTTGAAATCAAAACCTTTTGGTTCGGTTTGATATATATTGAAGTATCAATATATATGTAGAAAAGTATGAAATAAGTTTTACGTTGAATTTGTAAAAAAAATAAAGGGATTCTGGTTAATAACTTAATTCCGTTGTTGATATCAGTTTTGGTATGACCTTATTTGGTGTGAAAATATTTTGGTCTGGTTTTAATTAGTTCGGTTTGCTTTAACTTTTATTTCCGGTTGGGTTTACAAATTTTGATCGGTTGAAATTTTTTGTTTGGTTCCAATATAGGTAGTGGCGGTGCGTCACTTAGCGATCTAACGGCGGAGCAACTAGCCAAGATCAACTTTTTGCATGTGAAAATCATAGACGAAGAAGAGAAATTGACCAAGAAAGTCTCAAGCCTTCAAGAAGACGCGGCGGATATTCCAATCGCCACCGTGGCTTACTCGGAAGAGCACGTAGGAGAGCCTAATGTATCGGTGGATCAAGCGCTCGACAAGCAAGAAGAAGCCATGGCCACTTTACTAAAAGAGGCTGATCATCTAAGGGTAGACACTTTAACCAAGATTGTCGGTATTCTAACACCGGTACAAGCGGCCGATTTCTTGCTCGCCGGGAAAAAACTTCATCTTTCGATGCATGAGTGGGGAGCAGCGAGAGATCGTCGCCGTCGTGAATGTTTACTTGCGGCAGGAGAGGAGGCCGCCGGTGAACCGTCGTGAGCCGCCGAGGAGGAGGAGGAGCTGAGGAGTAGTTATTAAAAATATAGTGTGATGATATATTATAATAGGTACGCTTGTTTAATATTTGCATAATAACGAGATTTAGATATCTTGGTCAATTATATCTTGACCAAAAAAAAAAAAAAGATATCTTGGTCTATTATATAGTTTTATATCATGGATATAACATATATAGTCTAAAAATCAATATAAATTCATATGTTGCTTTTGATTTTACATACTTAATTATGTTGCGTTAGGTGGAGTTATTTATAATATGCTGCTTCCATTTCATTAAATTTCCGTTAATAAATATGTTTTTTGTATGGAGATATATATTATTAGATGAATTTTTAAGAATGATTCTAATTAATTTGAGTATTTTGGGCATTTTTACTCAGAAATATTTGATGTATGTACGTACAAGTGTGCATAAGTGAAGCACATTGACGACAAATGGTTAGAGAGTAATTGACATTGGTGCGTTTACGTGGCAGTAACATGTTCTCATCTCAACAAGTAAGCTAGGAGATCTTTATCCAAGATTCCACTGGTTTCTTTTTCTTTCTTTTTTTTTGTTTAAAATAAATAAAAAAACCAATCCGCGTTGGTTCAGGTGGTAAAGGAGTCCTAGTTGGGACCTCCGCCACCTGGATTCGATTCGCATTGGCCACCTAGCCGTGCCATTAAGTTGGAATAACACGTAACCGGATGCAAGGCCACGTGGGATTAGTCTTTGGGCCCAGAAAGCCTTTAGGATCCCCACGATTAATAAAAATAAAAAAAATAAAAAAAAAAAAAAAAATTGTTGTGTGAGATGGAATTGTACAACAAAAAACAAATTGTTGAAGTATCCATTCCCTTGTTATAAATTAAGGACCTTAGAAGTTCGAACCCCACCATGTGAAGCTTCAATATCGTGCCACTTAACATATATGTATTAATTAGTGAAAACTTAAACCCTAAACCCTTTGACTAAATCACAAATTCTAAAAACCCTAAACCAAGTATAACCCCTAAAATGCTTACAAAACTCTAAGTCCTTAAATCATAAGGCCACATTGTCAGTTTCAATAAAGTACCCAAACTCAAAAGAAAATTCATCATTTATGGTTCAAGACATTGTCAGTTTGGAAACAAAGATAATATGAAATTATCATAGATAAAAAGAATATATTAAAATTATTATCAGTTGAACTGGAAACCTTGAATCATCTATGCATAATGCATCTTGTTTATAGCGATAAGCAGAGTCGATCTTGTGCTTAAAGGGCCAATTTCCGAAAAAATAAATTGTTAGGATAGATGATTTAGGTAGATGTTCAAGTCGAAGTGATGTCTTCCATAATTATAAGGGACAATTTTTTTTTTCTCTTATGCTTCTATGAGGTAAATCTTAGGGCTGGCTCAGGCGATAAACAAATAAATTACAAAGTAATTAAATCTTTTACAACAAGGTTTTAAAATTTGCACGGCATCCGATTTTTCTTTCTTTTTTTTGTGAATGTGTTTAGGTTTATTTTTAAAATTTTCTTAAGATGAAAACCACCTAATTCCAAAATACTGTATGATAAAATTGCAGTTTCGATTGGTTCACTAAATTTTCAATAAAAAATATGTAATAACACAAAAAAAAAAAAATGAATGTGGACCATGATCAAATAATGAAAGTCCCTCCTTTCCTTTAAAAAAAGGAAAATTGAAAATTCTACTTTACGAGTATTTTTTTTGGTCATCGAGACAGATTTTATTAATGAAACTTAAAAAGTTTTACAACACATACAACAAAACCAAAGCCCGAAAGAATGAGCCGGAAACTTAAACAAGGGAGCCAAATTAAATGTTACAGAAACATAGACCATGATGGTGTCACCATCCCACCTTCTATTTTTCGATCTAAAGATACATAATTTTTTGGAGATGTTTTTAACAGATCAGAAAATAGGGGGCAACTGATACATTAGCTAAACTATCGAAACAAAATCTATTATTGGATTATGTAACAAAATAAAATACAATCGATATACACATTTTTACATTATTTGTATAATTAAGATATAAAATCAGGTTATGTAAGTACAGTCTCTACCAAATAAATATTCATCCATCAGTATCTTTTCTCTAATTACTATTGAGGTTAATGTTATACGCCGAAGGAGACTAGGCTAATTGAAGCTTGAGGTAGCTCGCGGTCCCGATATTGTAGCTCAAATTTGATCTAATTTGTTAACCATATAAATTATATATTGATCTAATTCTATCTACTACATTTGAAATGTCTCCAAAAAATTATTAAACATATGTTTGAATGGTTTGTGTTAGTGCACTTACTATGTTACTACCAAATTCAAATCTCGTATGAAACCTAGTGCAGCTAGTGCTAATGCTAACAAAATTTGTTTTCCAAACAATATTCCCATTTAAACAATCTCTCGTTTGAGAATGATCTCTGAAAATAAGCAAGGGTTGATGGGATTGACCAAAATACTTAGATTTTAATACAGACAAAATAAATCAAACAAATCAATCTTAAAAATGGAAAACTCTTCGGAAAAATGAATTTTGATCGAAATTCGAAAACACAATGAACACTTAAAATCTGAAAGGTTTTTCAAAAATGAAAACGGTTGAATATAAGAAAATTGAGAATGAAAAAATTATATTCCTAATTAAAACAGAAACATCACACGTGTAACGCAGATACTCGTCTAGTTAGTTATACATAGCTAGTTTGGTTGATAACTTATTATTGTCAACAAACATCTATACTAAAAAATCAAGTGCCCTCTATGTATTGCAATTACAACTCCACCACTTGTTCCAAATCAAGATTTGTGGGCAACCATTCAATTTGAGATACCTCTCTATACTAAAAAATCAATTTCATAAATTTAGAAGAAACTCCCAAAAAATATATTTATTTTGGAATATTAACAAACTATCATCCACTATATTTAGGAGAGCCCACTCCAAACCTCACCACAACCACATAAAGCTTAGATTTTTTCGACTTGTATTTTTATATAGAAATGCTATTTTTATAGTTGCAAATTTGAGAACCAAGGGCAAAAAAACTGAAAATTTAGTTTTATTTCTCTTCTCATGAACATGTCCACAATTTGAGCTCTCCCTCTCTCTTTCGTGGAATTCACATTCCAAAACGAAGTTCTGAAATAGTTTCATCCTCTGTTTTTAAAAAAAATAAATAAAGTTCCGTGTTCCTCAAGAAAGCTTTAAACAATTCAAAATCCAAATGGATAAAAACGGCATCGTGTTGATGCAAAGGTATGAATTAGGTCGTCTTCTAGGTAAAGGCACATTTGCGAAAGTGTACCACGCACGTAACCTAAAAACAGGAGAAAGCGTAGCGGTTAAGGTAATCGACAAACAGAAAGTTGCGAAAGTCGGATTAATCGATCAAATCAAGCGAGAAATCTCGGTGATGCGTCTCATTCGTCATCCAAACGTTGTCTTCCTCCACGAAGTTATGGCGAGCAAGACAAAGATCTATTTCATCATGGAGTACGTTAGAGGCGGTGAGCTTTTCGATAAAGTCTCTAAAGGAAAACTTAAAGAAGACATTGCTCGAAAATATTTCCAGCAATTGATAGGAGCAATAGACTATTGCCATAGCCGTGGAGTCTACCACCGCGATCTCAAACCGGAGAATCTTCTTCTAGACGAGAACGGCGACTTGAAAATATCGGATTTCGGGCTTAGCGCGTTGAAAGAGTCGAGGAAAGGAGATGGCTTGCTTCACACGACATGTGGTACACCTGCTTACGTGGCGCCTGAAGTGATATGCAAGAAAGGTTATGATGGAGATAAAGCCGATGTTTGGTCTTGTGGGGTTGTGTTGTATGTGTTGTTAGCTGGATTTCTACCGTTTCACGAACAGAACCTTGTTGAGATGTATCGGAAAATCACCAAAGGCGAATTCAAATGTCCGAATTGGTTTCCTCCAGAGGTCAAGAAGCTATTGTCTCGGATTCTTGATCCTAACTCTAATTCAAGAATCAAGATTGACAAAATAATGGAGAATTCTTGGTTTCAAAAGGGTTTCAAGAAAATCGAAACGCCCAAATCGCCAGATAGTCATCAGATAGAGTCGGTACTCAGCGATGTCCACGCAGCGTTTAATGTACAACCGATGTGTTACAACGCGTTCGACCTAATATCTTCGTTGTCTCAAGGATTCGATCTCTCTGGTTTATTCGAGAAAGAACAAAGATCGGAATCGATGTTTACATCGACAAAAGAAGCAAAAGAGATAGTGTCGAAATTCGAAGAGATAGCTATGAATAGTGAGAGGTTCAATTTAAAGAAGAGCAATGTAGGAGTGAAGATGGAAGATAGAAGAGAAGGAAGAAAAGGACAGCTCGCGATCGATGTCGGGATCTATGAAGTGACAAAGAGTTTTCATATGGTTGAGTTTAAGAAAAGTGGAGGTGATACAATGGAGTATAAACAGTTTTGCGATCGTGAGCTTAAGCCTTCTTTGAAAGATATTGTTTGGAAATGGCAAGGAAACAACCAACACAAGTAACAGTGTCAAGATCGTTTCATGTGATCAAACATGTCTTGTCTAATTGATCTTTTTAAAGTTTGCTTGATTTGATTTTTTATCTTTTTAATCTTGGTGTGTAAAATCTGAGATTATAATAATGGTTTGCAATCATGTCTTAGATTATATTTTGTTTGAGGTCATTGTACTCACAAAGACTTGGATTATAGCGTCAAACGACAAAAACAAAAATTACACAATGCTTCTGGATAGCAAACAAGTCTAGAGGTTGTTGGTTCAAGTGGCTATTGGGACCATACCATATAAATTGTTTTAGTCTCGGATTTGAGAGGATGTACAGACTTAGATCCAAAAACTCAATATTTAGGTGTTGTATATATATAGCTTTAAACTCGATAAGTTAAAGATCTATAAGAAATACCAAGTAACAAGCTTCAAAAGATTGTTGAGCTCGAATTTGGGGCTAGAGCACACATGCAACCACAGCCAAAGAAATGACTCAACAAAGTGTGGTCTATATGTAAGGGAATTCGAAGGATTTTAGGCGAACATTTCTAATTCGACCAAAAAAAATTAGACTAGTGATATTGTTAAAACAGTCTTGTAAAGAAAAACTACCAAAAATTATTGAAGATCAAAAGCAAAATAACAACTTGTTTTATTGAATCTGTTTTCCCTTTCTATATACATCAAGAATTGTATATCTCACCCCTAAGACTCTATTATCTCTCACCATTCACAAAACAAGAACATTAGAATTGCTTACAAATCAATGAAATTACAAATCTAAAAAGTCACCAAAACCTAAACCAGTATAGGATCTTTTTCATCTTCCTATTCAGTATCAGAAAGCAGATAGCGAGGCAAAGGCCGCGATTGAGAAGCCGATTCTCCATTTTCCGAGCTCAAACTCTGCAATCTCGGTTTCAATTCCTTATTACAAAAATCATCATACTCCCTTTTATCGCCTGATTTCTTCTTAACTTCAACAACAACCAAAGATGATGTCAATTCAAATATCTCAGCATTGATTTTTAATGGACCTTTGTTACTTCCTTCTCCTGAACCTTCAAGACTCACTTTACAATCTTTCTTTCGCACCGTGAAGCTCACAACCTTTGCGATTTCCTCCAACTTCGATATGATCTTAGTAACAGGAGCTCCGGAAACAAACCTAGACCCTTCACCATCATCATCAAACAAACCGGATAAATCAAAACCGGGAGAAAACGAAATCAAATCAAAAGCATTCAAACTCGTTGGTCTAGGCATTGAAACCGATCTCCTCCTAGAGTCACAAGACTCGAAATCCGATTCAGAAACCGCAGAGGATCTCTCGGAAACCGTGGAAGATCTCCCGGATACTGATTCAATCGATTCGATCTCGATCTCATCATCAACATCACAAAGCTTATTATCATCTTCAACATAAAACTTAACATCTTTAAAACCTTTCTTGAACCAACTAGTCTCCATAATCTCCGGCATTGTAAACCGGCTCTCAGGTTTAGTCTCGAGCATCCGAATCAATAACCGATTAATCTCAACCGGAAACCATCTCGGACACCGAAAATCTCCTCTGTAAATCTTCTTGTACATAGCCATAACATTCCGATCATGGAAAGGAAGAAAACCAGCCATCAACACAAACAAGATCACTCCACAAGACCATATATCAACCTTAGATCCATCATAACCTTTCCGAGCAAGAACCTCGGGGGCCACATAAGCAGGGGTGCCACAAAACGTATGGAAAAGACCATCTTGTCGGATTTGATCAGAGACAGCACTCAGACCAAAGTCAGAGACTTTCAAGTTTCCATGTTCGTCTAAAAGAAGATTCTCCGGTTTCAAATCTCGATGATAAACACCGCGAAAATGACAGAACGAAACCGCAGAGATCAACTGTTGAAAATACTTTCTCGCGACGTCTTCTTTTAATCTTCCTTTAGCGACTTTGTTGAACAACTCACCTCCTTTAACATATTCCATTACGAAATAGATCTTCGATTTCGTAGCCATGACTTCGAAGAGCTGCACGATGTTCGGATGGCGAACACGACGAAGAATCGAGATCTCCCGTATGATATGGTCGATCAAACCGCTTTTAAGGACTTTCTCTTTGTCTATTACCTTGATGGCCACGTTTTCTGCGGTTTGTGTGTTTCTTGCGAGATAAACTTTCGCGAATGTGCCGTGACCAAGAAGACGACCCATTTCGTATTTGCCGAGGATCAGAGTTGTTGTGTTTCTCTTGCTCTTATCCCTTAGCTTGATTGATTTCATTTTCTTCAACAAACTCGCCATTTTGGTGAAGAAGCACAAAAGTTTGGATTCTTTTGAGTTCAAGATCTTCTTATTCGGAGTTTCGATTTTTGTTGAATATTTGAGAGGTTGTAGACGAAGACGATCTCTTTCTCTTTCTCTTCTCTCTTGTTCCCTCTTCTTTTGTTCCACTCTCTGTTTTTGTTCTGTTTTTAGGTTTCTTTCCAAAAATAGGATTTTTTTTATAATCACTAAAAAATTGTAACCTCTCTTTTAGTTTATAACATTGACACGTATATATATAGCCCTATTGGTCAAATAGTTTAGTTTTATGAGATTTTCCTGACTACAAGTTATTGTAGTCATCAACATTATTTATAAGTTAACATATAGTGTGTTGTAATTTGAGTTGTAATTTTATATCCATATATATACATATATATATATATATATATATATATATATATATATATATATATTACTTATTAGCTCATCTTTCTATTTAGTCCTACTAAACTTTTACTTTAAAATAATTATGATTATTATATCTCTAATATAAGGATATATTTGAATTTGCAAATAGTATGTGTGAAAATTTTAAAACATCTAGTTGTTTTAGAATTAGAAAATAGACTATATGAATATGGAATTTTAGATAGAACAATAATAATAAAATCCTTAAAAATGAAATATATACATATATATACGTACTAGCTAATATTCCAGCGCACCACCACAAATACTGTAAATACATTTTTATATATCACTATATGTTGAGAATGAATTAAAATCTAAATGGTTGTTAAAAATAATTATAAAAGTCTTAAAAAATGAAGATATATGCAATATAAGGGGAATATAAGTTAATCTTAGAGAAGGACCATTTCTAAAAGAATTAAAAGGTGAAAAATCGAAAATGATCACTACAATACAAGTTAGTAAGTAGAATTATTCAGCTACAAAAACTAAAACGTTTTATTTTTTTGGTAGAAAATTAGATATCGTAGATGTCATTATCATTTTAATGGTCTCAAGTTTCTATCTTGTGTACGTGTTTGTTTGCTTACACATTTCCTCACAAAACGAATCAACAGCTGTGAATCAATTTAGCCAATAGATGCAGAGAATGTATGGTTCTAGTCCCAAACCAATTATTTTCTATTAATAAATTATTAAGTTATCTAAAAATAATCATGAAGTTAATACATCTACACCACACATACAGAAATGACTAATTATTTAGTCATTAGTGGAAAGGTACTTATTCCTAATACACATGACTAATTCCAAAATTTAAGTAACACATAATCAAAATTATAATAATAATTAAGCAGACTTTACAAGATTTTTTATTTAAAAAAAAACCATATTATAAGTCAACGGTGATGAGATAGTTAAGGAAAGTCCGTGAGGTAGTAAGTCAACGTCACATGAATGGTCGGTCAAGATTTAAAGACAAGCAAATTAACAAAAATAAAGATGTTTTATGTTTCCACTTTTCGTGAACTCGAAACTAATCCATGTTTTCTGATACATTAGCCAGAGATTTATTCGGAATTTTGGACCATACACTATGTTAATAACAACCTCTTAATATGAGTATGAAAGTATTCTAATTCGAGGTTTATTTGGACCATACATTTTGGTAATAACTTGCACGTATCAGGCCTTGTTAGTAGTTGGTGAGTTAGAAGTTTAGAAACCTTTCTTAACAAGTGTGATTCTTGTGAACCTGAGAAATTAACAAGTCGGCTTATGGAGTAGAGAAACTCTCAAGAATACCACCTTTTAGCCTCCACTTTTTAAGTCTACCACTCTTTATTTTTTTTTTCAAACCTACCACTTTTATTTTTCTATAATACCAAAACACCCTTCCTTTTATTGAAAAGAGAAACAAAAATATCT